>JAOWAT010299508.1:0-15941 GCA_028571025.1 Longipedia americana
CAACTTTTTACTGAAAAAATGATAATTTTGGACTTAGAAATATATGATACAAAAAATAAAAACCACACAGACTGATTTTGGAACTTTGTGAAACATCCTACTATTGGACTCATCATTAAAGAGTATGAAAATGTAATCTTACTTTAATAAAAGTTACTATACACGAAAAACATTCGGTAACTGGACTTGCATTTTGCACTTTTTGAATCATGAAAATCATGAAAATTTTTGTACATTTTTCTTAGAGTGTACAAATGCTTCATCAGTTATGATTATATCCTTTTCAAGAAGAAGGTCGCCGCATCGTAAAAGAATGAAAACTTTACATAATACGTAATAAGAACCTTGTGTGAAAAAAATAACATCCTGTATATCTGATACGAATGATCATTTTCTTACCTGAAAAAATAAAGAGAAAATCAATAATAATGCATGTGATACAAATTTTAAATCTTTGAAATCATTCTAAAATAAGATGGTAAGTTTAATTTCAAATTCTATTTAAACTGAGAAGAAGCAATATTTTTCAATCTTTTTCATCATCATCATCATGAAGCTATTCTTTTCATCTTATTTGTTTTGACTTATTTCATTTTCCGCACGTCAGACTCAATCAAAATCATGCTCATCATTTCTGAATCAGCTATTATTAGTCAAGAATAAAAATGATATCTACTTCAAAAGTTGCTTTGAAAATTGAGAAGTTTTCAATTTCTGACAAGAAAAAACATCATTCTATCTAAATTAGAGTTCAAAATTAAAATTAATTTAGAACAATTTATATATTGCAATTTTGATTGCATCATTCAAAGTAAATCAAATCATTAATTCAATTCCCTCCTTTCTTTTTGACCAAGCTAATTTTCATGACTGTATCTATGTAAGTTTCATATGTAGCTAGATATTGTTTTGAAGAAATAAGCTATTTTATATGTATCATCCTGATTTAAGAAATATAATAGTTTATGATTCAAGACATTCTTTGCTCATATGCTATTTTGATCAAGTGAAATCATTCTTGTCCAAAGATGAAATGGAAACTCATTTTGATAGATCAGGGCATTTCAATTTTCAGTGCATTTAAATCATGTCAAAAAATGAAGAAGAATAAAATGGGTTACATTAGAAACCTGAAACTTAAAATGGAATTGGAATCTTCCATTTATCCTATAAGTAGGGGGCGGACCAAAAAAATGCTCAAAACCAAGCGGGGACCATTTTGATTTCAAGATTTTAACACAAAAATGAGTGATAATTAAACATATTTTCATTTTATCAACTTTTCAGGTCACTCTTGGCCTTTAGATTTACTTCAATGTAGGTGAAAAAGTGATACTTTCGACAAAAATGACACCCAATGAAGTAATCTTAAGGTCCCAGAGCAACATGAATCTTTGATATAATTGAAAAAAATTGCAGTGTGTTTGTTTTTATGATGAAACACAACTTTTTAAATGGTCCCCTCTACTCCCAAGATCATCTTTAACTTTCACTACATAGCTTGGTTCAAAGCCTACTACAAGGTAAAAGATATAAGCCAATAAATCAATGTTATTATTGTTGATTGTCTAAATGAAAAGAGGCACACTTATCAAATTTTTATTTTTATTGTATTCTACCTCCTCTCCCCTTAGAGATTGACATACCTTACATTTTTCAATAATACTAAGGAATGTCGACATTCCATCAATCCAGGCATATTAGACAAAAATGTGATTTGAAATGACCCCATCTCTACTCTCCATAGATCGTTGCAGATGTTCCTCTATTGTATTTTATCTGAATGACCCTGATAGTATAAGCTCATTCAGATAAATGTGGTTTAAAATGACCCCATCTCTACTCTTCATTGCTTTGACCAGGCAAGGTAATAATAAGAAAAGGCATAAAGATATGAGATCTATAGATGGATGGATGGGTTAAAATGCTTTTATGGCTTATGGATCATATGTCGATGGGATATGAAATGCTTGAAACAGGCTTTAAAATAAGCTTAAACAGTACAAAATTGCGGAAAATAATTACTAAAGTTCTAGGGAACTTTGAAGCACATGTAATATGTAAAGGGGATTTGGTAAAAATTGGGTCAGAAATAATAAAATTCATTAAATTGTTCCCCAATTTTAACTTAGGGATTTTTTGCAGAAGTTATTTCCCAAAATGTAAAAGGGTTAAGAGAACATTCAATGGCCTTGTAAAGGATAAAAGAAACCCTTTGTCATCTTTTCTCTCTCTCACAAAGGTAAACGGCATCTTAAAGATCTCTTGTCAAAATAATGTTTGAACAACTTTTCACTTTGTCAAAAGAATGTAAAAATCCATCAACTTTCACAATACTATGCATTATAGATTGGTAGAAATATTGAAAATATATTGTAATGCCTCATTTACCAGCCTCAGAAAAGCCCAAAAGATTTTATAAAATGTCTGATGATCCTCAGAATTGATAGTCTGAATACTGACACTTCCTCTGTCTAAAATAAGATTATGTAAAATTTTCAGCAATGATGTCTGCTGAATTACCAATACAGTCAATTTTGAGAAGGAGAAAGTACAACTTTGGTAGATTTCATCAAAATTTGATTCGTCAAAATCAAAATGTGAATAATATATTTCGGATTTAATGCAACTGACTAGAGATGGATGGATAATGTTATATTCAAGCAAGAGGATTATATATCAAATATCGAATTGGTTTTTCATAATGCATGTGGTCTGCCCTTTTGATATACACTATTATATTATGTCAATTCCTTTCAAATGGTAGATTGGGGATTATAACTACTGAAGCTTGAATTACAAATCGGTATGGGTGATTTTCATATACCTCTGTCCCGAAAGAAATATGAGAATATAGACATAATGATGAGCAACAAATTCATATTTTTTGACAAAACTGGCCCTCTCGAAATCTATTCGGGATGACTGTGTAGAATGGCGGTGAATGCGAATTAAATTATTATGATTCAGTTCTTGCCAACACAATTTTTCATTTGATAGATGTCAGAATAAATGAAGGAAAGTTTAAACATTTACATTATTGCCTTATTAATTGAAGAGCAATACACAAAAAATTATGTTTTGACAATTTGTTAATCGAGATAAAGAGCAAAATATGAGGTGTCTCAATTGAAAAAAGGGCATTCAGTCTTAAGCTCTAAATGTAATCTTCAAAGACTTTAAGGGGTGAAATCAATGAATTTCCATATTTTACACTCCTCAAAGTCTATGGAAATTGCACAAATATTCGTTTTCACTTAAAAATTACTCACAATTTGCTTATAATGATAAGTCTTCTGATGTTTCGGATGGTTGAAAATAATTGCTATCCGTAATAATGAGAAATAGAAATTGTCAACAGATTTAAAATTAGAATTTTTCCGGGAAACGATTAAATGTGGGAAATTCAAACTTCAAATAAAGGTGTACATATGTTCCCTCATTATTGTATTTGTTCAACAAATTAGGCAGCACGGAAGTTATAATGCATTTTATTGAAGAAGCATCAAGAGCATTGTGCAGAGAAAGCATAAAATAACCAATATTTAATTTGTAAAATGTTTTTTTTTCTCGGATTTAATCACAAAACAAGCTTTTTAATTTTGCTCCTTTCTAAGTTATTCATTGATTTTATTTGAGGCTTGTCGTGTCAGTTAGAAAATTGTTTTTGAAAAATGGTTTTACAATCCTAAGGGAGGAGAGAGAAATATTTATATATAAGAAAGTAAATCCTCATAAACTTTAAGTATTAAATAGTTTGAATTAATACGTACAACCTACGGTATACCTCTGTTGTTATTTCTTTGAGAAATAAAGATTTAATTCCCATTAATTCTAAAATTGGAATACGTGAGATGTCTGAAGTGCAATAAACTTACAATGAAATACATGCTTTTTAAATTTTTGCCTTTTATTACTTACTAAAATTATGGTAAAGCAGGTAAACATGAATTTGATGATTTCAAAACTGTTTCTAAATTCAACATACCACCCATCTTAACATTAAATTGTTGAAAACAGAACATTGAAAGGAAATGACTTTAATTCAACCCTTTTCTCCACCTCCTTTTGTAAAATAATCTAATGTACTCAATGCATTTATGGAGATTCATTTCTCAAAATTTTATGTTCACTTCCTGGGAAAATTTACCTTTCTGTTGAAACCATTAGAAAGAAGTACACTTTTGAGATATACAATTGGTAAGTATTCTTGAAATATTTTTGATACATTTCAGTTTCCTCAAAACAAAATTTGAAATAAAAATGTTATGACATCTTGTCCTTAAAATTAACTTCATTTTCATGAAAATACAAAAGTTTAGGAAAGTTCACCTGTAAATAAATGGTGGTTCTGTTACTCATAAGCTCATTTATATATAGCAGGAAATGGGTATTCATTTCAATACAAGTTTATCGTTTTTCAAAAATCCCGCTTTTTCTTTTTTTTTACAAATGATGAAAATTGGATAATTGAGGTCTTCATTTTTAAGGGAAATAACAACAGATATAGTTGCTCTATTATGTTCAACAGGCTAATATCCAATTTTGAGAAGCTATATTATTTTAAAAGAACTGAATTTTCAATGGTGGTAAAAAGTTTAGACAAGGACTAGCACTAAGGCTTCAAATGATACAGTGTCAATATGGCTGGTAAATTTATTGCAGGACATGGCTTATTATGAGCAATTATGAACTCGCACTAAAGGAAAAAAGAGAAAAAATAATTCTTGTCCTCAGCAAGTAGAACTACAGAAGCTGAAAGTCATAAAACTATTTGAAAACTAAGAAGTCAATAGATAATTTCCATCCAATTGATACTTCCTCTGTCTTCCCAAAGCAGGATGATGGTGAGAAGAAGTACTGTTGAGAAAGTCTGTTGCCCGTAATGAAACTGAGGAAGATATATTTTTAAAAGAACTTACTCTACTTCTAAAAAGGGGAAATAACAGCAATTATTATTGCATAGCAGAAAAAGCAATTGTGAGAATAACCTTGGAATTATAAATAAGGTTCAGTCAAACCCTTCTAAAATATTTTGAGCAATTTCAAGAAAAAGAGATAAATGTGAGCAATGCACTCTCTAATTACAAAATCAATTGCTTTGAAGCACAAAATAAAAGTTTAGTTTTGTCCGCAAAATTTGAAGAAGAATCCATTACAAACTTTCAAAACTGAAAATAATGACAATCATTTGCTTCTCTCAAAAGCATTCAAAATCTTACCCTTTCCCATTAACATCAATTTGTAGCAAATAAATAACTTGAAAATATTCCAAAATTTGATGTTTTCTAGCGGTGTTATTCTTGTTAAAATTGTTCAAATCATAGCACCCAATTTATGTTTTACGGCCAATATTTTCTCAATTTATGTGAAAACTGAAATGAATTGGAGAAAAATAAAATGAATTGCTCAAGCTTTTTTGAGTTTAGTTCTCAAAGCTGTTAAAAGAGGCCAATTGATTCATGAGATCATTTTCAAAATTGAAGAAGATTTAATTTTTTAGAAGCTATTTTAACTCAAAGTTATGCTTCCCATATACATTCATCAAAGTTCTAGAAAATCAGAGAATTATCTTCTCTACTCTTTGTTTAACCACCAAAATATCACATTTCTAACTCAACAATTAATGTGAATGCAATCCACATTTTTAGGATTGAATCTTTTGAATTATGGGTCAATAAAAGATTGAAATTTGACCCAAAGAGTTTATATTTCTGTGTGAGTCAGTGTAAGACTTATTTTTGAAAGTCGCAAAAGCTCATATCAAAGTTATTACAATCTTTCATTACAGTCCTAAAACTATTAGTTCCACTCACATATTGATGTGATTTTTTCCATGAAATCCTCTTCTTTCACTTGTGAAAAACCAAACAGATAAAGAAATTTGAAACCTTCAAAACACTTTTTACTGACACATCCATGGTTTTTCACACAATGGCTTCGGATTTCATTCCATTTCTCAAGGATTGAAAAGTTTTCTCTATCAAGCTATCATATTTCGTCAGTTATAAAGTCAAAAATGTTTTAATATGAAATAATTTGCTTCATGAATTTGGTGAATGAAAATGATGCTATCAAAATGCATGTTTCATGATCTGAGGTTGAAAGTAATTTCAACAGAGGGCAGCCATTACAATAATTTTCTAATAATATTACACTAACATGTCAGTTCATACAACTTTTTCTTTACACTCTGCAATGAAAATTTCTATTTTTGTGAGAGCCCTTTTTTTAAAGTTATGTAATCAAACTGAAGCTAAAATTTTTGCATCACCCAGTAAAATCGATTTGTGATCTCTTTTTCCGTAATACAAGCAAACAAATAAACAACATTAAAGAATTTATGGTCTTTGCTTCATATATTTACAACAAACATGTCAGTCCATACATTAACGCCGAAATCAATCAACCTAAGCATAAAATGCATTTAGTTTTGGTATAAAATAGCCCTGAACTGAGTGTTGGACGGTATATTCAAAAGCTACAGGTTGTGAACAAACTTTTTTGACAGCAGTGGAGGATCAAAAACACCCATAATATTGTCACTGCAATTGAAATATTCTTGGAGTATTTTCACTTCACCACAGCAGAGAGAGAGTTGCCCTAAATTGATCTTTGTGCCCATTTTGCTGTGAATTGATCATGTTGCTCATGATTTGGACTAATCACCTATTTGATAGCAAGCACATACATAGCACTGCTTTAATAGCATGACAAAATCAATAAAATGTTAAAATGTTTTCTTTCTCCAGGAGTGACAAAAACATGTCAAAACATATGCAAGGTCCAAAACAAAAACAAAATCCAACAAAAACTGAACTTGTACATTGCCACACACATTTCAAAAGTATAACTAATGATATAAAATCGTTAATCAATATAAGCAAACAAAAATATCTTGAGATTAACAAAAATTACTTCAAAAGTACACTGATGCCAAACAATTGCTTTGCAAAAGAACAAAGACAATATTAAAATTTTATTTTTCATCCCTTTAAAATGACTTTATCAAACTCCTGTAGTATGAAAAATATAATAGTAATTTATGAGACTTTTTCAATATTGAGCTCCAATTCCTTGAGACTTCAATTCATAACTTAAATCTCCATCATTTAAATAACTTGCATATTATCATAAGTATTCAAATCAATAGACTATTTTGATTGTATTGTCTTGGGCATGCAATATGAGTTTAAGAATGATAATACTTTGTGTATATCTATTGTAGATATTGTAAATATGGCTCGTCTATTTGTAATGTGAGGAATAACAACAAAAAGGAAGTTTTTTATTCAATGGTGAATGATCTATCTCGGGTTTGCTCTTCATATTTGTATATTACTTGGCAGCATATTCAAATGACAGCTTTTAATGCATTAGATGAAATGTAGTCTCAAGTCAAATTTTAAAGTGAATAAACTCAAAGAAGACTATGTGGTGTCCCAATAAAAGGATAAAATTGAATTGGATAAAATTGAGACACAGAATTCCCTATCATTTTGTGAACAATTTCATATAAAACAATAACAATTGTAAAATCTGATGAATACTGAAGGAAAATTCAGTAGAAGACGGATATAGCATCACCGCACTTTTAGGGCCAAGACGGATATATCCGTCGTGATGTCGCTATATCCGTCTTTAACTGTACTTAATTGTAAACCTAAGATATTAATACACTCAATGAATTTATGAAGGAAGGCTAAACAAACACGTTAATTTCAGAATAAATGAATATGGCTTTGGGAGTTACTTTTCCTCATGATGGAGGGGAGATAGAAAATGAAAAGAGAGGCATGGGTAAAAGGGAAATGAAGTATTATATGAGGTGGGCTCATCTTTATCTTCACATGTATCTGACTCTCTCTATATAAGTATGAGTATATGAGTGAAGAACCGTTTCAAGTTTTGATAGCGATAATTTACAATGGCATATTATACGAAATTGCAATGCATTCTTCTTTTCTTCCCTATTAAGAAACAGGCTTTGCTAGGATTTAAGAAAGTAAAAAAATCTTTTGGATCCTAGTTTTCTTCAGACCAAAATTTTACAACCAAACATTCCAGACCGAATTTTTGAGAACCGAACTTTCCGGACACCATGAACGAAAACTAAAGAGGTAGTAATTTTTCATCAATAACCCCTTTTGAATTCTTTCTTATCTCAAAAATATACAAATGTTCATTTAGAACAATTCATCAAGAATAATCAATTTTTATTTTGTACATAATAATTGCAAAAACAATCTGATGTAATGCATTTGATATGAAAATCCATGTAGATTATGCTCAAGAAGTAAACAAGACCTGAGTGGAACTGAATGTAGGAATGCTTGTAATATAATATTCATGATAAAACTGATAGCATGTGCTGATATCAATTTAAATGTCTATTGCTATTTGAATTTTAGATGTTAGTGATATCTCAGAGAAGATGAAAGTCACAATCTAATTTCTATTCAATAATCGTGTCCAAAAGAATATCTGAGGTGTCCCAGCGGACTTTTGCAATTATTTTTGCCATTTTTCGTCAAAATTGGGTAAAAACAGTGTTTTAACTTGACTAAAAATCGAAAAATTCGATATGGGTCCCACCCCTATCATTTAGAAAAATTAATTATCTAAATTTTGCATCCTTTTGGAAGGTCATAGCATTAATTCCCTATACGGAAATTGGGTTTTAGTCAAGGTCCCAATTTTAGTCGTAATTGCAAAAGTTCGATGGGACAACTCATATTGTATTATATAGATGAATTTTGGCAAATTACTCTGGTTTGATGGATAAAGAGGTTTAGGAATTAGAAACCATTTCATTATGCCTTAAACCATCTATAACTTGTAAACACCAACCATTTTTTGTGTGGGGATAAACAAGGAGAGACTAATGTGAAAAGCCAAAATACACTTGATCTATCCCTGAGACATAAAACCTTTAAGAATTAAGATTTTTATCGAGATTTACGTTCATTCTCTTTCTTTTCTTTCTTTTTTCACTCATTTCCACCCATTTAGAAATTCAAATTTCATTTTATATCTTTTTCTTCTTCAATTTTCCTATTTTCATCTCTCTCTAACTGCTGCCTAGCTTCGTGACCAAATAATTTCTCAGTTTTATGGGGCAGCTCTTCACAATCTTTTTCATCTCTTTTCCTTCATTTTCTGATTTTTTCACTCATTCGTTTATATTTCCTACAGTCAACAAATTATAAGCTACCTATTTAATCTCTTTCCAAACCAAATTTTACTCCCATATAATTTGTTCACAAGGTAATATTCCTCATTCTCTGTTAAAATACTGATTGCTGCCTAACAAGTACTTCTCTTTTCAAGCTATATAAATGCTATCAGATTATTCATTATGAGATAGGGTTTGTACATATCTTTCATCCAAAGCATCTTTCTTCTTTTCAAAGATCAAGATTTTATGAGGGTCTATAATAATTGATGAAATATATACAAGCTAATTTCAAATTGAAGATAAATGAGGCTCTGTACACGAATTGCAAAAACAAAGATTCTACTGTTTGCATTTTCTTTTGGTTAAATCTTCGTCAAAACCTAGAAAAATGAATTAAAAGATTTATTTTAAGTTTTTATCTCTTTTTGACTTGAGTGCTTTATGTTAATGTATTGTAATTAAATACGAAAATATATTAATGCATCAAGTTATATAAATCCATGTAGATCACTCAATACAGATTTGAGGAGGATTTACCTTTCTGACCCCCTAAGTTCTATTGTTTACCAGCAATTATTGTAAATTGCAGGAAAATCATCAGGCTTCATAGCAAAACAAGAAAGTGTAAAAGAAAATGCTCATAATTATATTGTCACATATCATTTTATAAAAAAGAAATGAAAATAAAAACAAAACCTGTTTTTAAGATTTCATGCCTTCAACAAGTCATTTGTTGAATGATCCAGGATTTATGACAATGTATTTTCAAGTCTAGGTTGTCAACATATAGAAATGAACCTGCCTTTCTTGGCTAGATCATGGTTTAAATATAATAGGGTGGACACTTAAGTATAGGTATGCATGAAAATGAAGTTTAAATTGTCTATACTTTTGATTCAGAGTGAAGTTAGATATAATATTAAATATTGAGGTGAGAAGCGATTCAGTATTAAAATGTTTTAAAATCTGATTGAGTTTAGTTTTAAATCAGGAAAGCTTTTTGTATGAAATATGGAAAACAGTGGAATAACTTTTCAAAAACAATAAAATAAGAATGTAACTAAAAATAAGATATGTTGTATTAAAAATTGAAAACAATCAAATTTACTTCCCACCCTAGTTATAGAGAATCATGAAGAAAACTTTGTAGTGACAACATATGCTAACAATTTTGTGTGAAATCTGAAGATGGAGTTAAAATGACTCCGAAATGCATTATTGGTAATGAAATACAAAATTAAGTCGTGACCTAACATCTAATAAACCAATATATATGAACATGGTTGGTTCTTTTTCCTAATCCCACACCCTAGTTATAGATATAGCTTTTTAGTTTGGTTTTGTAGAAGGAAAGAAGGATGCTACATAATATCCACACCAAGCCATAGCAAGTCAATGAGCAGTACAGCAGAGCAATGAAGTGAAATGAAGGGCCAAATAGAATTGAGAAAACAAAAAAGAGAAACATTAGTCTTAAATCACCTCAGGACTATGATCATATTCAAGATAAGAGGAGATGACAATAATGATGATATTTGTGAAAGAAAGGAAAAGAATCAGATGGGTTTGGGTTTCCAGTTGAAGGTACTTTGTGGTTCTGATATTGAATGTTACAAATGTTACAAATCAAAATTTCTCAAACTCATCAATTTTTAAAATTTAGGCAAACTTCAGAATTTTCAATAGTTACTGGTTGGACAGTGATTTTTCAGTTTGTGATATGGCTTTGTTCTATTACAGTTGAGGTGGCGCATAGGAAATGCCAAATAACTCAAAACTGAATTAAGGGCCCAAGACAGATTCCAAAATATATTTTCATTTGTATCTCATGATGTACATTTTAAGTTGTCCTAGATTCAACTGAAATCTCCATTTTTTCAGAAATATTTTATGAATGTCTGATTTCTTCAAGTCTTCAATTATGAACTTTAAGAGGAAATTTCTCAATCATTCCTGTTTGGTATCTAAGATTTAGTGTGCAAATTGTTAAAGCTTGCAATTTATTTTACAGAATACAATCCCTGCAATATCAATAGTGAGTCAATTAAAAGTTCTGACACCATGTAATTCTTAATTCATATGTGTCACACATTATTCATGAAGAACAAGCAAAAGAACTTTCCAACAATGCCTAGCCTTCTTTTTTGGAGCTATTGCCAATAACTTTAGCTTTCTATGGATTTTTATATTCTTTCAATGCAGATAGTTTTCTCTGTTTGTAGAAGAAATCTTTATTTTTCACCAAAATGCCCAAAAAATGGGCATCTCTAAGCTTTTTATGACAGTTTCAGATTGTTATATCGCTATAACAAACACATTGATGCAAAAGTCCATTTGTGACAGGGAAGCATAATTCAAACTCATTTCTTCCTATCTCAAATAACATGCTTTTGAGGTGATTCTCACATTTTCATATTGGATGTAGAGAAAGAAAGGAAAGAAATGGATACTTTATTCCGTTTATATTGGAAATTTTGACGTGGGTGCTAAATCAAGTCTAAGTCACAAATATTTAACTATGAGCGCCTTTTTATTTGCAGAGAAAACGAAGCTATATATATTTCATGCACCGTTTTTGACTCAAGCTATTGCTCTTTATTAACAAAAATGTAGAAAATAGCAGAATACGGCTATGCTATTTTGCGCAATGCTCTGTAATGAATTCCTAAATTTGCTTTCCAAACCCAATGCAATATTCTCCATTCCTGTTCTAAAAATTATGTAATCCTCAGTCAAGAAGTTTTTCAGTTTGCCCACCTCAGGGGTATAGATTTTCTAATATTATCTTTTTCTTGTATGCAATATTTTGAGGTTTAAGATTGTCTTTTTAACAAAGTTCCAGCAAAACAAAAAACTAAAAGCATTTTTCTCAAAATTTCTCAAAGCATTTTACTGCAAAAACACTTTTGGCCAAAATAAGCCATTTTTATTCTAAAAGGATAACAGTTTGCAATTCAACCTGATAGCCAAATAGCTAATAGAAAATGAACTTTAAAAGTCTACGTATGAGTTGTATGGATCAGACTTAGCAGGTAGAAATGTTGCAAAAATTTCCCCATAAATGAGGCATCTTAAAAATAAAATAGAAAACCAAATTTTAATGACCCCATTCAAAATCGCTTTAGACATTTTATACATTTATACAAAACTTTAACCGATCGCTAGATATGTGCCCAGTTAAGTCATAACCTGTGACTGTCCAATACAAATGTGGTATGTATTCATTGCAAAAATTCTTGTTTTTTGGTGATTAATTGCACATTACAGCAGCCTTATAAAGAAGAAGAATAGATATCGAGTTTGGAATCTATCTTAAAATGAAATAAAGTAAATTCTCCTCTTTCTCTCCTCTATGTAAATAATTGCTAATAAATACAGGTGCCTTAACACAGGTTAAAATAACATTAAATCCAGACGAAATGAGCGTCGTAAAAAATTCATTGGGACATTTTGATCCACTGATTTGCCCGTTTTATGCTCCTCTTATACGAGTTAAAATCACATTTCAAACATGTTTGAGAGAATCTAAAGTGTTTTCGAAAATCCATCAAAAATCATTTTAAATATCCAATCTATGTTAGTACTTAAATTAAGGCATTCTCAACCTGCACCTTTATAAGGTCTCTGATTTAGAGTGAAAAAGATTACATTGCTCATTATCTGACGATCCTTTTTGTAAGAATATCAGCCGATTAAAGATTCAATTTATAAAAGTTGAATCTGTTGATTGATTCTATAAAAATTGAAACAGAGGTAGTATTAATTTCAGAGACTGCTCACTTTTTGACACTCACTCAAATGGACAAAAACAGGATGTCTTGAGATTGAAAGATATGCTTTCATATAAAGGTGCAAGATTAAGTGATTGAATTTTGTATTTCTTTTTTTATAGATTTCTTTTTTGTACTTCCTCTATTCTTCATTTCATGTTAACAAAAATGAAGTAATTCTATGAAGTAAATCCCGCTTCTGATAGTGGAACAGAGGATGAAAATTGTAAAAACAAAAACCAAAAAAGTTTAGCTGATAGCACTGGAATCATTTTGGGTTTATAGACAAAGAAAATGCCTGATAAAATTGATACATTCCACATTTTGTTTGCTTTCACTGCAAGGAAGAAAAGGCCATTTAAGTTTAAGTCTTTTCAAGTAATGGGCATTTTAAATGACACTTATATAGGTTATTTCTGAATTTGGCAAAGCAAAGTGTCAGATTAATTTGGCCATATTGAACAGAAAGAAATTTTTCCTCATGACTTCTGAAGTCTTTTGACCTAGTATTTATTTTTCAAATTAAGGAAGTAGGATTATTCCAAGATCCCAAAAAATGCAATGGAAGTCAATCATGAACTGAAGATTCTGCTATCAATTTTGTGACCCCACCCTTAACAATGTAATGTCCTAGATAGAAATTGAGCAAGAATAATCATTGAAGTTAAAGGGAAAGATAAGTAGACAGATGGATAGAAGTGAATTGTAATTCTCAATGACATAAAACAATCACACTGTAAATGACATTTCATAAAAATTTCACTTCTTTCATTTGCCTGAATATGTATTATAAAAGTAGATTATATGTATAGAAAAGAATCTTAAATAGTTTGAATTCTTGTATGTTTCATATAACAAAATCTTAGATGTATTACAAGTCAATAGTGTGAATTGAAAAAAAATCATCTGTTAAATCAAGTATACTTTTGTAAGAGTATAAAAGTTCATATTTCAATAATTATTTTTAAAGTTCCACCATTTGACAGCTCTGAGATCAGTGCTTGCATTTTCAATTCGTGAATTGTCTTTTTCTATCTCTTTCAGCTGATGATCCAGATTTGGAGAGTTTTAATTCATGGCAACTCCCTTTTCGAATAATGACAAAAATCTAATTTCAATTTAAAATTCAATCACCGAAAATGACAAAAAACTGAACCGACAAAAAAATCACTTTTATGAAGCTCTATCTTCTGTCACCTGAAAGAGAAAAAAGAAACAAGAAAGATTTTTGAATTAAGCATTTGTCAAAATGTCACAGATGATTATTCTTTAATAGCTGGGTGTCAAAATTAGTTAAAACTAATTCTTTAAGTAAATTTGAAACATTTTGTGCCACTTACTCAAGCCCATCAGTGCTTTACAGATTTGGTAAAAATATTGGAATTTTTCGGTTCAAAAAGTAACTAGTTTTATACATTTTTCCTCAAAAGTTGATATAAAAAACAAAAATATACATAATTTTCATAAATAAATCACATTAAAAGGATTCCTAACTTCCTCCGCAAACAAGTACAGAGCATCTCAAAATTGCACCTTTGTAAGATTATGCATCAAATTCAGGGGATGCAATTTTTACAGTACATGTTATCACAAAGACAAAAATTATCAGTATTGAAATGTAAATTTCAATTCAAATGTAATATTTTCAGTGTGATGAATATATAAAATCATTATTTCTCATCATAATTGCTAAAAATCTCTATGTTTGAGTCAACAACAGAATAAAAAGAACTTTTGAATTTTGGACTCAAACACTGATACGAGATAATGGGGTTGAGAAGGGGATCTTTCTGGCAAGGCCCGCGTATTTAGCTTTTATGTATAAGGAGTAGGGAAAATCCCTTTAGGACATGTAGAGGGAAAGCCGACAAAAACAGCACCTTTTAATTCATATTATCATTTCTTAAACCAATTCCCTAATTTTTTGCACTTTCCTTTTTTCTTTGGAAAACTTTTCCTCTGGGTCTACAAACTTTTTCCTCACTGCTTCTGTCCTATTTTGGTTTGATCTCATGTTGGCTGTATGGATACCGAGAAAAGTGAATTCCCAAGTTGGTATTATTTTTAAAGGGAAATGTTAGCCAAAGAATTGCTTGACTTTTCTGACCAATGTAAGAGTCACTACTACATTTTATGTACACCATTGTAAACCCTTTCAAACCATTAAGGAAATTTGGAACATTTGTAACTTGACATTTATATCTTTGGAAATCTAAAAAAATTTGAGCTCTCAAACGATCTGCCCTTTTGACTGCCAAATTTTTTAATAATAAAATGAGAATGAAAACTTCAGTCTTGAAAGGGTTATTTGACAAACTTTTCTTTTCCCAAGAATCCTTAATCATTTATTTAGCTGACTTTCCAAACTCTATAAAGATTAGCCAACAAAAAGGAGCTAAAAGTTTAATCATCTCTTTAACAAAATTAAACATCATTTTCTGTGTTTTCCTAGTATTCAACTATTTTGCTTTTTCTTAATTTCCTTTTTCGGTATGCATGTGTTTATTTTCCCACATTTTTATTCTCGTTTATTAAATGGTGTGTAAAGGTGCATTTTGTAGGAATTTTTAATCACACATGAGGCAGTTCAACGGAATTTCATTTTGTGAGGAAGCCCTGAACTTGGTGTAGCTCTGTATTGACTGGGACTAAAGATACCGGAATTGGAAAATGTTACATTTCCCCACGAAGCCTTAGACAGAGTTCAGAAAAGGGGCAAATTTTCATATCTCAGTACTAACAGTGATTTCACCTTCTAACATTTCACCCAGTAACGACACTTTTCTGACTCCAAATTAGAACTTTCTAACGACATTTTTGAAAACTCCCAAAAGTGTTGTTAGAAGGTGAAACCACTGAATCTAAATTGTGCAAGGAGTGAGAGTTGAACATCAATATTCTTCAAATAGACTATATCTCAACCCCATTTACTCATATCAGTGTTTGAGTCCAAAATGAAAAAGTTCTTTTTATTCCCTTGTTGACTCAAACTT
>JAOWAT010299619.1:0-15922 GCA_028571025.1 Longipedia americana
CCCATCATTCTCCAAAAATAAATAGTGTGCTTTTGGAGTAATGATTTATATACAAACACAAGTCATAATTCAACCATTTCTGACAGTCGCTAAATTTGCGGTTGAACTGAAAATAATATTTTCAAATCAAATGAAAAGGTCTGAACCTTAAAAAGAGTCCCAAAAGTAGGTGGACACAAAAGAAATTGGTACTAAAATGCTAAAGTCCCGTTCAAGCGATCGAGAGAATAATCAAGGGACTAAAAAAGCGAAGCGAGACGGCACTCAAAAACAATTGGAGAATCAAATTATCAATGCTGGCTTAAAATTTGAATCCGAATAGTCTTTACCAATTTAATAAAATTACCGTGAAGAATCTATATCGCTTTATTCGAGAGTTCACAGAAAGATATCCAAACTGACTGGCTAGAGATATATTGTTGATCGAGTCAAGAACATTCAAAAATTGCCCGAGAACCTTCGATAATAACACAAAATCTAAGGTCCTGCCTACCTACTCTAGGTGCTGGACTTCGCAGTTGTTTTGGTAGGCAGGTTCGATAAAACGTTCGAAAAGGGGAATGAAGTGGGCCTGTACATCCCTCCAAAATAAAATCAAAAATCCGCTTTTAATGCCTCCGAAAAAGAGGATAAATTCGTAGTCGTACGTAGGTTTCACCAGCAAGATGCATAAAAAAAAAGTCAAAATATGCTTGAACAACCCTACATTGTGCTTGATCCCAGCAGTCAGCTCTATCCAACTTATCTCTGCAACTACATCTAATGCAGAAGGAGGATAACCCTTAAGCACTACATCCAGGATGCTCAGACCGTGAATTCTGTGTTAGTCGCAGGGTCAGCTTGTCACTACTACTTGTAAGCTCTTGTCAAGAAGGAAATAGGAATTTAGCTTTCCGAAAATTAACTCAAAAAAGTATATCGCTCCTTTCTCTATGATATGTATCTTGTAAACTACACTTACGAAGATTTTCTGGCATATTGCGACCAAAGTCTCAAAAATCTCAACAACTTCTATCGCAAATACCTAAATGGATTGCCAAAAGAGTACATAGATGTGCCCCAAATATAGGTGAATCCTAAAATTAGAGAAAAAACTAAGAGACAAATTGTTAAAATTACTCGTGTAATTGGACCTGAAATTATGATGAAAAGCTAGTTTTTTGGAATGAAAGGAAAAGTGGATCTTACTCTTGCGGGAAAACTGATTACGGGTCCGGGCACTTCCCAATAAAGAGTGACTGATGTTATAATTCCTTTCGAATTGAAAACTGGAAAGCGCTAAAATGACACACACAGAAGACAGGTTGATATTTATCTGATGCTAATTCGTGAGAAATACCGATCCATAGAGACTATTGGAATGCTATACTATTCCTAAATCGATAAAGTTGTCGTAAGAGAGGAGAATGCGGATGAGGGCTATACCTCGGTCAACATTATCCGAAATGAAATAGTCCAGAACCAACTAAAGTTGTTCTAAAATGAAGATCTCGTCCAACTACCTGCTTTTGCATCCAATCTAGATAACTGTTCTAGACAAAAAAAAGACACTGGGTAAATTCAATTGTGCGAGTTTGCCTGGGAATGCGGTGTAATTGGTCATGGAAATTTTGGTAAAGAACTTGACCACCCTCCTAAGTGTTCAATAAAGGAAATCGACAATCTAATAGCAAGTTACACCTTCTAAGAAGCAGAGTACTTCAGAAAGTGGATCTCTTTATTGCATCTCGAGGAGTACTAAGTCAAAAAAAGGGCAGTCTCATTGGAAAAAATGGGGTTCAATGTTTTTGATATCGAAAGTCAGGAACTTGAAAAGATTTCCCTCAGCAACGAGGAAAAGTTAAGAATAACCATGACCAAAAAATGTCGAACCTTTGCATAAATTTAAAATATCTAAGAAACTATTGGTAAATCTGAAAAGGTAAGATTTATTATTTCGCAGTTGGACTTAACATAAGGAGCTAAAATAGTGAGTGTGGGAGCAAAAAAGAAAAAAGTATTTGTTACCATATAAATGAACAACAAAAACATATCTTTCTCTGAGAAAAAATTAGATATCATGGTATCGAGTCAGCAAACAGCTCTGGGAGAGATTCAGAAGTTTGAAAATACTGTCTTTGGATCAATGAGAAACACTGTTTCTGATTTTATTCAAAACGGCTAGCTTTGGTTGAGAAAAGTAATAGCGTCCTAGGAAAAATGTACTCTAATCAATTCAAAGCAAAAAAAGAAGAAAAAGAGAAAATAGCAGTAAAAGTTGAGATAAACTCCCAAGTTAACTGTAGAATAGGCAGTGTAAAATGCAGAAAACTGGGAATGGATGTCTTCAGATGATTAAGGTGAACAACTTCAGGAAACTATTGATGCAAATGAATTTGAGGGAATGAATAGGGACCAAAGATAAGCATTCCAAAGGGCTTGGACGACGCCGAAGTTTCTCTTGATTTAAGGAATGCCCGGGACGGGAAAGACATTTTTAATAACCAGAATGGTTGAATATTTTCAGTCACGAGGCTTAAAAGTCCTGGTGTCAACATTTACCAACCGAGCACTGGACAACGTGATCTAGAGGTTACTCAAACGTAAAAGGCTTCCTGAAGGAACAATGATAAGGTAAGGAAGCAGATATAGTATCTCTGAAAACGTTCGACACCTCAGTTTTAGAAGTAGATAGTTTGGTTCGATTGAATAGTACGGCTAATACTTCGCAAAGAAGTAAGTGTGGTTCGTAACAATGTCCTCGTTGTACGTTCATCATATACCTGAAAAGTTCGACGTTGTGATTGTTGACGAAGCTTCACAATGTCTGTAGCCACTCTGTTTGCAGGCCGTTCAGAGAGGACAAAAGTTCATTCTGATTGGGGATTCCAAGCAGTTGGAGTCAGTCGTGAAAAGCTAGAAGGCAAAGGAAAAAGGGATGGGAAAGAGCATGTTTTAAAAGTTACTTGAAAAATATCCTTAAAACTGTTGCTCACTCAGAATTCAGTACCGGATGTGTGGTCAGATTATGAGTCTCTCGAACAGACTTGTTTACAGCGGACAGTTAGTAATCGAAGACAAAGAGATCGAAAAACAGACTTTAAAACTGGTAAAAGACTGGGAGGAGCGAGTTCCACAATGTTTCCACTGTGTGATTGACCCCGAAAAGCCGATAGTGTTTTTGAACCTGGACAAAATGCCCCAGTTCCTGAAAAAGAAGTATGAAGAGTCCGAAGACGGAGAGAGCACCAAGTAATTTTAAAAAATCAGGAAAATCGTAGAGGTTTAAGTGACTTGTTGGGTTTATCGAAATATAGTCGGTCTAGGCGAAAAGAAGTAAATTTGTAGATCCTAGACGTCGGTCATTTGTGCTTACAATGCCTCCGTCTCATCGATACTGGCATCTTTGACCAAAAACAAGTTTCTCGGTGAAAACGACGGAGATATCCTCACTGTCGATAGGAGTCAGGGAATCGATAAATAGACAATTATCTTTCTCCTTCAACAAGCCACAAACGCCATCGTGGATAACAAGAAAAGACTGAACGTTGCTCTCACTCGCGCAAAATCCAAATTGATCATCATCGGTTCCGAAAAGGACGTTGCGAATATGAAAGTTTATGATGGAACTCTCCTCAACCTTTTCAAACCCTACTAAATTGACTTTGACAGAAACATGCTCGACTGCATCTTAAATACCGGACAAAATTGAAATTCACTTCACAATTTCTGGGTTCAGCAACTATAGTGTTTTAACGGCGTCTTATTTTTTTCGTCTTTGAATTAAAACAAATACAGATATCTATTTGTGTTTGATAGGATATTTTTAAATAATAAATGGATGGTCTATTTTTAATCCATATTTTTATACTTTTTTTGTGCTTTTGGGTTCAAACCGAAATGGATTTTCGTCGAATAAAAGGGTTGCCAAGTTGCTTTATGTCTATGAGTATTCATGTAAAAATGTTTCTTCCCTGTCAATAACCCTGCCAAAATGCATTTTTTTAGAATAATAAAATTTATCAGACAAAAATATGAACCTAAACCCCATTACGCTCAAATAAGAATTTCTATCTGCGATAAACAGCAATCCTTCAAATTTGCACAATGAGATTGTTAAAATTTAAAATTCACAATTTTTCTATAACCCGTCCCTCCTACTCGGAAAAGGCCAATACGGATAAGTATTTATTGGCTTCTCAGCTTAGACCTAATAACTTGTTTCAGTTAAACTGTCCAGGATTTATGGAAACCCTGATTCATTCTCCTTCAAAGCTCTCCAGAGATAATTACATTGCCTCCAATAGCTGAAAAGTTCAAGGGTCATAGGTTACAGGCACCATACATTTGGAACATAAAACTGCTTCATTATTACGTAGCTTTGCCGAGGGAATCTCGAACAGAAGATCCGTCTTGACGCACTAAACCCGGTTAAAGAAAGTGATTGTCAACAACGACTCAAAGAAGTGTTAAAACTCTTTTATAATATTTTGGAAGGGGTAAAAACAATCCATGATAACGGGTTTATACATCGAGATTTAAAGCCAAGCAACATACTCATTGGTTTTGATCAAATTCCAAAAATTGCAGATTTTGGGTTTTCAACAAGGTACTCGCAATACTATTTAAGAATTAACATTGGCAGATCCTAAAGAGAAACTAAGCTGGGAAGCATTCCTTATATGTCTCCCGAAGTGCTGTAGTTCTCATAATACTCAGAGAAATCTGACATTTGGAGTTTGGGAGTCATTCTTTATGAAATGTTATTCGGATAGTTTCCCTTCCACTTATAAAAGCAGGACGTCTCTTGCAAATATTTTTATGAAAGATTGAAGAAATTGAAGGAGAATTTCAAAATTTTCAAAGATTCTAGTTCGAACTTAGTATACCAGATATACTAACACATAATTGAAAAATGCCTTAAAATAAATTTAAGCAAGCGAATAACCATGATCGAGCTTTATGAAGTCACATAGAATCTGCTCAATATAATAGTTCAGGGAGAGGTTGAAAAATCCGGTAAGGAGAATACTTAAAACTACAATTAAAAACATTATAAAACTCAAAACCGTTAGAGAATTCAGGATTTTTTTCAGAAGATGATGTCGAAGTTATAAAAAATCAATCAGAAGGCATCCGAAAAGTTGAAAGTTTTGTTGCCTTAGATTTGGAAAACTGCCTTAGACGATGCTTCCCTGAACGGAAACAAAAAATAAAGTGAAGAATGGATTGAATACTGCAGTATTTATGTAAAAAAACTGAGGCCAACAATCAATTTCGTGAAAACCGAAAAAGATATCTAACTATACCAAAATTAAATTTAGGTATCTTACAATTTGGTGATCCTTGTGGACTTGATAAGAAAAAAGATCTGTGCGCAATAACTAAACTTCCGCTAGTTTGGGAAAAAGAGTAATATCTAGCATATTCGACAGAAAATTTCAGGACTATGATCATACTCGGTTCAATAAGGTTTTTTGGTCTGACTTTTCCCTTGATAACTTCACTTATCTGTCTTCAGTGACGTTTTTAATCGAAATTATGCTTTGCTTTAATTTGTAATATCTTGAAAGCACTAATAAAGTGAAGTTTGATAGTTGGATCTATTTTTAATTTGACATCTGTAGTTTGATTTAAAAAATGTTTGCATCAATAAGGAAGACGAATGCCAGAGGTCCTGTTTAGGTCTACTATATGGAGATAAATCTGGATGGGAGTGCAAAGCTCGATGGAATGGAAAACATCCCATACATTGGAAACTACAAGGCTCAGTTTTCAAAGGAGGACATGCAATAGTTCACCAAGGTTGCACAAGAAATTGAGTTCCATAAGATGAAGGATGTTTACGATGAAGACGTCACGTGTCTCCCTTCCACAACTATCCAGATTAACATCGAAGGTAACGTCAAGAAGGTATATTACCGAGCAGATTACCCCAAATCGCTTTATAAACTTGAATAGCTGTTTTCAAGAGCCTTGAAGCAGCAAAAGTGGGAAAAAGCATGATTGTTCAGATCTCTTTAGCCATTTTTACACCTAACTTCAATCATATTCACATTACGCAATATTACTTCACTTCGCTAAAATAAACAGTCTCAAGAAATATCTTGCATTCTATATTTATTTTCGCACTCCGAATGTAAGAACGTCTTCTCCAAAGAAAAGTTGGATTCGAGCAATAGAGAAATAGCGATTCAGATTAGGAGTAGTTCAAACAATAAGAGGAAAGGTTAAGACGAAGAATAAAAGAAAAGAAAAAAATAAGGAGAACGAACAGCAAGGTAGTCGTGGGAGCAGGGTTCAGTTTCGATATCACTGAATTCTTCAGATTCGAGAGGAAAAGAAGGTAATTTTAGTTTATTAGGGCAGACGGATCTAGGGGAGAGAACCATCCATCTTGGACGACATATCGGGGGGATACTTTGAAATCATCATCCTGATATATTCGGTTTGTAACGCTGCAATGATTGGACCTTGGATCATGCACATTCACGCCAACAAGCTACTGAGAATAAGTTGGCGGTTTTTCCTCCAGAGTCTCATGCTAATACCGTTTGTACTTTACTAGAAAAGGAGCCCAAATGTGAAACTCAGAAGTAAATACACTCTCAAGCATATCTTCAATCCGAAAAATGTGTCAAAGTTGTATGCCAGTGCATTCGCCACTACTTTCTGGTTTACTTCTGTTCCAACCTGTTTCTAATGGACTTATGTTTCGCATGTTCTGGTCTTGGCGTCTCTATCAAACTTTTTTCTAAGCATTGGGCGTTCGCTTCGGAAAACCAACCATGACCTATAACCAGGAGGACAGTTGCTCGTGATTATCGGGATAATCTTAGTCCTTACGGACGTGTGTATTCTAGACCCTAAGGTCACTGATTCTGCGGCATTCGACAAAATCAACACGAAGTATCTATACAGAGAGTGGTGGCAAAGAATCCTAGCCGATCTGGTAACCATATTTTAACCCAAGATTGCTCTGTTGATAGCGTTTGTGATGTCAAAATTCACAGCTTACACTGTAGATCTGAAAATAATTTACCCTCCATACCTCGCTATGATATTGGTCAACATAATAGTTTCCGTAAACATGATGTTCTCAGCTTTTTTCTTCAATGGGGCAACTTTCGACTCCGACAATATCTACGGTATTTTCAGCATATTTTCACACTAGCATTTTTCTGGGTTCTTATATATGTCCATAATATTGTGTATGGGGATGTTTGTTTCCGCCGTAATGATATCAAAAATGTTTTCAGAACCTATTATTCCTGGATTAGCGACTGTTTTTTAACCAATTGTGTCGACTTTTCTGCTAGAAATAACTGGAGCTCAAAGTATGCCAGGATCCTTTGCTTGCATCGGCTACCTGTTTATCTTACCAGGAGTAGGTTTAATATTGATTGGGCAGTGTATGTTTCAAAGATCTCACAAAAAAGAAGAAATATAATAGAAGTTAAGATTGACGAGGCTTATTGAACTGAGGGAATTGAGTCGATCACCGACTAATCTGAGAGTTTAAACTTCGCAAAAGTCTGGCTAGAGAATTTCCAGTATGAACAGCCCATTAAGAAAGCCCGAACCCATGTAAGCTAGCACACAAAATAATCCGATGAGAGGAATTTCTCGTGCGTAATCTGATGACTTCGCCCGGATTAATGATCACCAGCTCTCTCCAAAAAGAATGAATAGAAGTTTTAGTGACATCAGAATATAAAAGATATAGGAAAAGAAGAGTTAAAATGATCCTTCTGATTAATCGGACTGAGGAAAATACAAACTATCTTAGCCAAGTAGTTGCGCTTTTTCCGCTTTTATTCCGTTTTAGAACTATCCTTCGTACTTTTATTCTTTTGAAGGCACTATTTTTCATGGATTTCGAGTTTTCCTTTCCTAAAGTTCCATACAGGGTGAACTTACTATTTTAACGTGAAAATTAGTCATCTCCATGAAATTTTATGGGAGAGGGTTTTACCAGAAGATTTTAATTTTAACGGTGGGTCCATTTTTGATCAGTTGAGAAGACTAGTTCCCCACCGGTGCTCTTCCCGTATAGTGTTTCATAAAATGGCGAAAACAGAGCTATATTCTAAAATCAATGTCCAAGAGTTGAATATTTGAGCATATATCAGTATTCAATGTCCAAAGAGTGAATATATTCAGTATATCAGCATTCTAAAATCCCCAATAATATAACGAAAATATATAATGACATGAAAATAGTCATTTACCAAAAAGTTTCGCCTACAAACAGTCATTTACCAAAAAGTTTCGCTTACAATTCCCTGATCTTGTCTTCATAGTTAACTTTACGCTATCCTCCTTTTGGAGAACCTGATGCAGATGTGTTTTTCCTTCGATTCGCAGTCCCATTGTAAGTAGGACTTTTGTTGAGTTGAACGTTTTTCTTTTCGAGTTGTTCTAAATCCTTCATCAACTTTTCCTAGTTGAATTTTTGGATCCTTTACAGCTCCTACAGTTTACTCAGTATTTTTTGCTTCTCTTTTTTTCTTTAGGATTTTTAAATATGGCCCGTGCTCGTATTCATCTCCTAAACTGACCTTCTACCTGCGCTTACCAAGGATTTTTTAGTATACTTCGACCCATTCATCGAAGACTCATCAAAATTACTACTCATCCCGTGGTTTTTCGCAGGAAGCATAAACCCCTGGTGTTGATTCGTAGATTTTTGGAGTATTTCTTCTGAAACTGAATACTTATTTGAACCCAGACTGAGTTAGCTTCTGGTGTCGCCACCAGTGTCACTGGCGTATTGGGTCATCTGCAGCTTATGTATTTCCATTTTCATGTGCCTATTTTATTAAATCAATCTTTCGACATCCTGGATTGACACCGAAGTTTTCTTTAGTTTTTAATTTTCTTATTGGAGGGAAAGCAGTCGAGTATGAATATCGTCTGGGTTCAATCCCCTCCTTTTTAGATTCAGTAGCTCCTTCAGATACATTATTTCCTTCTGCAGCTTGTTGACAACTTACATATTTTGTCCATTGAACTCCATTGGTTTTACCTTCATAACGATCTACATTCCGAATAAACTTTACGTGTCTCGCTCTTTCGACAAATTTAAGAGTGCTCATTGTTTCCTCAGCATTACTATTTGATGGGGAAATGTTTCCGATTATGAAGGTGAAGGTATTTGCGGTTAGGGAATCTTGAAGCAGTCTCGTCAATTTTGACTCCCTGAAAGCAGGAACACCCTTGTGAGAGCTAGACAGATTGGCAATTACTTTGCCCAGTGTGCTAAGTGATTGGTTGATGTTTTTAAGTTCTTTAAAGTGCTATTCACTCATTTACTAACTTTTGTTAACCTTTTAGGAACCTGCTAAATCGCACAAATTAAGACGGGCTTTCTTTAATAAGCTGAAAAAATACTCTAAACATTCCTTTAGAATCAGCTTCTACCGATTAAAGTAAAATTTGAAAAATTGTATGAGATCGACTACTTTTCAAGTTCATTGTTGTTGTACGGGTGAATCGATTCTTTTACCCTCTTTTCATCAACTCCAAACAGTCCAGGTAGTGTGAAACGTTGAACTCCGCCAGCCCTTCAACAAATATCCCGTCTACTTTGGACTCATGCAAATTGAGGGGTTTCGGTTTCGCGTAGTCCTGCGTTATATTTTTCTATACCTGAAGTAGATCGTATATCTTTTAATTATAAATCTGTAGAAAAGAACAGAAGATTCTAAATTTGTTATTTTTTTCTTAGTGAACCTTTATCTCCTCAAATAGTTGGAAGATGGCTCTAGGTATCATTCCTGCGAAGTTTTAATCGGTGCTAATATCTTCAAAGAATGTATTTTGCTTTTGATTTGAAGACTTAGGTCCTCTTTCCATCTGATTTTACCAGTCTTTTCCGAACATGGTGTGTGTTTTACCGGAACCAGTCTGCCCATATGCGAAAACAGTGACATTAAAGCCTTCGGGTATTTTTGGGATGTAGTCATTAAAATGAGAATAAACTTCCCTTTGAGTAGATTGTTGGGGGAGAGCTTAATCGAACTTGATGGTCATTAACGAAAGCGAATCGGAGATTATGTTAATCGTTTTCCCCTGAATTGGATATATTGTACATCTGGCTCAACATTGACAACTTCTTTTGTTCCCAGTTCCTGGTCAACCAGGGGACGAACTCGGACAATAACTTTGATGGAGGTCGCCTTTTACTATCCAGTTTTGTTCATTCTAATAATTATATATGCGTATAACTTCGCTATTTATTAGTTTCAGATTAATTTCTTACAAAAGAAAAACAAATTAATTCAATTTTCCCAAAAAGAACTTCAAAAAGAGCAAACGTTTCAAGATAAGTAAAAAGCCTAAACTTTTACAATGTTCGTAGAGGAAGCTTCGTAATCTAGTCCAATTATTGATTTTACACGAGTCTTGAACTCCTGTTCCGTTCCAGCGGGGAAAAAACATGCAAACTTTGAAGAGTCAAAGGTAATCGTCTCAGGGGCTTATCCAAACTGAATGTTTGCTGTGCTCAAAACTTGGAAACGAGACGCGCTCATGCGATATTGTTCACAGCTATCAATTTTTTCCACTGTTTGGTTCATTTTCAAGTACTACTAACTACCGAGTCCAAGCAATACTGAGTTCTTTTCGCCTAAATGAGCCAATAGAAGTACTTTAATTCCTTATATCGAAGGTGTAGTATACAATAGAAGTATTAAATTTATCTTATTCAGGCATAGGAAAGCTGACATCTACAAAGGCAGCAAAAACTGATGTTTCTGCTGCATTTTGAAGTTGAAAGAGATAAAATATGTTTTTGTTTTGCTCTCTGAACATGGTTTCTAATTATTGTTCGTTCATTTCAAAAGCTGTGAACCACTTAGAGGAAGAAGTGGTTGGGGTGGGATTGAAAGTAAAGATGAGTTATGCTGAGTCAAAGTAGAAATTGTGATTTGATTATTTGATATTAGTTGCCAAATTCCTGACTTGATCTTTGGTAGTGAGAATGGTTGAGTTGATAACAATGCCGTTCAAGAAGGTGAAGTTAGTTTATGGAGGGTGAGTTGATGAGATTAGCAATAGTACTGCCACACAGAGAAGGAAAAAAATAACAGCCAATATCGCGAGAATCAATGCCCCGACTTTCCATTTAAACAAGACAGGATGTTTTTTGGCAGAACTTACCAGCAATGACTAGTTATCCACTCCCTTTTCGTTTTTCATCCCTGTGATTTATAAAAAATAATAGATAATTTATTAAGAACAGACCAATTGCATCAGATAAACATCACATCCCTATTTTCTCATAACTTCCCAAGGGCCAGACTTCTACGATAGTCTTAAAAGTCTCCGTTGAACTTTTTGAATCTGGTGTCCTTAATGTACCATATCTAGTCACAGACCGTCGAAACCAAATGCTGATCGTGAGAAACTATTATCACTCCCCCAGAATAATTGTTCAGTGCCACTATCAATGCGTTGACAGCATCGATATCGAGGTGATTGGTTGGCTAATCGAGCACCAATATGTGGGGATTCTTCCACATAGCTATTGAAAAAGCCACTCGAGACTTCTGACCTCCTGACAACAGATAATTCGGCCGTAATGCCAGGTTTCCCGTTATACCGAAAGATCCCAAATGAGATCGATACGTCTACTGAGTACTACCCGGGAAATCGTGCATGAATTGCTCAAGAGGCGACATTGGCAGTTTTAGCTGATCGATATGGTGCTGAGTAAACATGGACAGGGATAATCTGCTGTTTCTATATGCATTTCCAGAGTCCAACTCGAGAGTTCCTACCAGCAACTTGAGAAGTGTACTTTTACCGACTCCATTTGCTCCTACAATGGCAATTCTACTTTCCATGTCGACTCCAAAATTGACGTTTCTCAGGATGTACTGGTTTTCAGTGTATGAAAAATAACCGTCCTCTATTTTTAAAAGAGGTGGCCTCAGCTTGTCGGGACTGGGGAATATGAAAACGCAGGTGGGATCCTCAATAACTTCCTACACCAGTTCCATCTTCTGCATGGCCTTGATTCTGGATTGAACCAGGGAAGCTCTTTTTGCATTATATCTAAACTTATCAATGAAATTTTGCATGTGCTCAAGCTTCATCTGCTGACTCTAAAACTCTCTACGATGTCTCTATCGATTCTAGATTTTGAGTTTCTAGAAAGTGTCGTAGTTTCCCTTGTAATACTGCAGTTTCTAGTTATAAAAGTGTATGATTTCGTTGCAAGTCACGTTCAGAAACTAGCGAGCATGAGATACTATCACCACCGTGTTTTTAGAATTCAAAATGTAGTCTTCAAGCCACATCACCGCGTCTAAATCCAAGTGGTTAGTTGGCTAATCCAGAAGAAGGATGTCAGGGTCGACGAACAAGGCTCGTGCCAAAGCCACTCTCATCCTCCAACCTCCAGATAGCGATCCCACCGTCTTCGTCAGCATTAATGGAGTGAACCCCAAACCTCCCAAAATTTCTGATGCTTTTGCTTCAGACTTGTTTGCTTATATCTCTTCCAATCTTTTGTATATAGCCATCAGTCTTTTCGCATCTGCCTTCTCGTCCTTTGAAAGCTCTTATTGCTATCTGAACAGCGCCTATCTTTAGACATCAGTTTATAGAACGGTTTGAATGACAGATTTGCTAGTGTCTCTTAGTTCCTGCTCGACCAGTAGAATTTGAAGATGGGTAGGCATTTTAGGAAACTCGCCTCTTGCAAGTGCGTTCATGAGGCAGGTTTTACCGATACCGTTTCTTCCGACCAAGCCATATTTCCTTCCATATGAAAGTTTGAGGTTCGTGGCCTCCAATAAGGTTTTACCTGCGATAACCAGGCTAATTCCGTCGAGAATAACGTCAGTCTTTCCAGAGCCTTCCCTATTTCTCCTGATCATGACGGGCGGAAGTTACTTCTTCTTTTTTTAAATTTCCTATAGGTGACGATTAAATTGATCCATCACTTTATTTGACTACTTGCCCTTTTTGTCTTTCTTTTTCCATTTACTCATTTACGTGTTACTATTTCCACCAGTAGGTTTCTTTGCAAACAAGGGCTGTCTCGCGTCCTACATTGACAGAATGTTTTCAAGGATCACCACCTTGCCGAGCTGATCCGACGCAAGACTGAAACGATTTTAGTTCTTTATTAACTTAAGATCAACGAGTTACTCATACAACTTTTAGCATCGCTTCGTCGCTTAAGATTTCTCCACTCTAAATAGTTCCAAGAAGTCGGATATTAGTTCGTACAGTTCGGCAGAGTTGATCGGTGGCTATTCTGCAATTATCCCTGCGACATGCTAAGACATATTTAGCTTTTAGTTGTGGAGTGCCAAATGTTTTTATGTGAGATTGGCGATTTGTTGAAATTCTTTGTTCTCTTGGATCATTTTTCAACTTCAATTACATAATATGAAATTAAAATAGTTGTTCAGTTCCAGCTACATAACACGAAATTAAAAAGATTCAAGTAATATTTTAAAAGGACATTGGTTGTGAATCGATTGTTTTGTGATAAATAATGAATTTTTTGATTCGACGATCAAGCGATATGGTTGCTCAAGGGAAGTTCTTCCTAGATTATTTCAATTGATCGTCAATTTTTTCCAAGTAGGACTTGAGCTAGGGGTTGCTTCCCTTGGGTTCGTCCGGCGAAGTCGTGACTGCGGGATTGTTAGGATTAGTTGGGGCATCGGAGATAACGGTGTTGGTGTATCGTTTTTCGACATGAGTTGTTTTGACATTGGTGGTAACAAGGGTGTCCGTGTTGGGCTGGGGATTAAAATACTAACTTCTCGGAGGAACAGTCGAAACCGGAGGACCAACTACTACTGCTTGACCAACTCTTGTCATTATTGGAGACGAGTTATCTACCGATGTTCCCTTCATTCCCGATGTTTCTATCGGCCCTCCAACAACAGTCCTCCTTTGAACTGTCTCCTGCTGCATCGCTTGGTTTGCAGGTATAACAGATTGAAAAGTTGTCTGAGGTACCTGAAACTGGGATTGATAAACTTGAGACGGGTGAACCTGACTCGGAGGCACTTGCCCCTGCACAATCTGCCCAGGCACTTGAGATCTCAGAATCTGAGGAGGTATTTGGGATTGGTTCACTTGCCCGTAATGATTCAATTGAGATTGGTTTACTTGGACATTGTTCAGAATCTGGGGAGGCAGTTGAGACTGGTTTGCTTGACCATTATGGTTCAGCATCGAATATTGCTGGAAAAATTACTTTTGCTGTTTTACAAGAGGCACTTATCTTTTGGTTCGAAGGAGTTTGTCGGGAACGCCATCCACTGCGAAATCTTCCAAGCTAGTGATGTGCTACTCGTAAGGTCTCAGCCAGTTATACAATTCTCGACAATTTGACCTGTTATTTGGATCCACACTGCACAGATTATTAACGACCATACTCAGCAACTCGCTATATCCATGCGTATGAAGTGCATCAAGTTTCGCTTCCAATCTATTGTAATCAAATTTGAGATTTTTGTCATATAACTACTTGGAACTGCTTAGCAAAGCCGTATCCAAAACGGTGAGTCCCACCGAAAAGGCTTACGAGGTTTCAAAATTGCAAGAAGGTTATGATTTTCCGAATTGAATATCCTTCACTTATTAGGGAGCTGCATTACTTTCACAAATTACATAGATATGTGATTTATTTTTCAAAAAAACTTTTGGCATAGTTTGCTTGCTAGGAAGGCCAAGAGTACAGTGTAGCTACTTTCACTTGTCCATCTTCGTTGATAAAGATGTTTTCAGGTCTAACGTCACCGATTTTCTGTTCTTTGCAGTGCACTGCGTTGCCAACTGAGAGAATTGTGTACAGTAAGTACCACAACTCATTTTCCTAAAATACTTTATGACTGAGTAATTCTCTATTTAAAATCTAGTCGCTCAATAGAAAAGGGAAGTGCTAATACACAATCTACAATAGCACAGGCGTGTACATTTTCATAGCCGCTGGATCCACAGTATCCTTCCTTCTTGAAGCTGTGAGTCCTTGGTAGCATAATGGCCTCTGAATTGGCAGGTGCTGAATTCAGTTATTTTTCCCATGTTTTAACTTATTTTTCGTTTGCTATAGGAATCGATATTTCAATCCCTTCCTCGTTATTTGACAACTTTACCAGCTTGGCATTTTCAAATTTGGGGTGCTTCATTGATAAATCTTCTCCGTTCTGTTTTGCCTTGGAACCCTATCCTCCCATCTTTGATAAATTTGATTTAAAATGAATAAATTATCTTATGAATAAAAAAATATTTTTTAGTTTCATTGTGCACAAGTAAAATTGTCACTCACATGGTTTAATTTCTTAATAAATCAATGGGAAAAGATCCATCCCTCTCACTTTTGGTGGACCGAAGAGACGAATTGACATACACTGAAAAATTAGAAACTCCAACACAGCAGCATTTGCTGCTTAGTGATTTTTATTGTTAAATCCTGATTAATTTTGTTTTAAACTGTAATTCCAGTCCAGTCTCTCCGTTAAAATTGAATTTGTTCTTCAACTCGAGAAGAGTTCCAAACTTGGAATCTTTGTCTCTTAAATAAACTTTTTTGTTGATTAATGTTAAACCGCAGTGAACTCTGCTAACACTGATATCTCTTATCATGACCTGACAGCCGCTGTTTCTTCCAATTGAGATCTACGCTGATTCACTAAGTTTAATCATGTATAACGAATTTTTAGTGTGGGGGCCCTAGGTTTCATTCGTGGTAAGTGTGATGTAAGGAGGGTGTATCCTTTCCATGTCAAGGAGGGAATATTTTGCTCCTTCAAAAGTGAAGTCATTAGGAAGCTAACTCAGACAAAGTTCGCATTTATTCTGTGGCATAGAGTAGTAAAGATAAGTCGGAGTTTCTCTCCTACTAACATGTTTATTGGTCCAGCCTTTCAAACATTCGAAGTGAACCAACTTCATCGAACCCGAGCACCTG
>JAOWAT010299730.1:0-15913 GCA_028571025.1 Longipedia americana
CAAAATCTCAGGAATTACAATTCTATTTGAAGTAAAATAAAAAAAAAATCACAGTCAAAAATAATACATTTGTGGTTGAGCCAATTCTAATTGGACGGTGTGGCTCTATCCTAATTCTCATGTGATTTTTACCACAATAAAAAAATTCTAATTGATTAGGATGTTTTCTTGAAACTCTGCCAAATTGCTATTTTTTGCTTCTTTTTTCTCTCATAAAACTTTTATTAAGAATGATCGGAAAAACGTAATTGAAAAAGGTTTCACTTTCATAGATCTTAGATTAGCAGGTTTGACCAAAATTTCTCTCAAAATAATGAATGTTTTTACATAACAAATAGAAACAGAAAAGACAAAATAAAATTAGGTTTTTCAATGGGCTTTCAAGATGACAAAAGATAATAAAATGAAATATTTTCATTTCAAAGTTATCATTATACTTCATAAGATTAAAATATCTCTTTTCTCATCATGATAAATCTAGTTTGTAACACTTAAAAGTGAAGAACTTCAACTTGAAATTTTACAATTTTACAACTTCAACTTGAAATTTTACAAGAAGTTCCAAATGATGTTAAAGGCACACTGACCCAAAATCGAAAGTCCATAAATTCGATTGGAAATTAAACATAACCTCTTTTTGTTAACATTTTCAAATTTAATTATGCCCTCAAAAATCAGAATAATCTGAGATTGAATTATTTAATGGGTGACAAATAATCAAAATTTATGTATGAAATTCGAGGAAGATATTTGCAATATGTTAGTGTTTCGCAGAAAATATGCTCCATTATGTGCCATAAATTCTGATTGATTTGATTGTACCAAAATGATCAGAATATATTTTTAATCAAGTTTATGGACTTTTAATTTTGGGGTCAATCTGCCTTTAAATATCAATTGAAATCTACTGTAATACTTAAAACATGTTTGTCAATCATATATGCGTGAATACTTTTTATCCCCAAATGAAGTAGTTAGTAGAAATTGAAAACAGGAAATAGGCACCAAATTCAAATTTGTCCTTTTAAGGAAAGTGAAAGAAAGAAAGAGATAAGTTCAGTTCATTGACCCAAAAACAGAGTTTCTATTAATTCACAAATGGTTTTTTAAAAGTCCATAAAAGAACTTGAGTTGTCAAGACCTATTCTCTCAGTTCAATACATTTATGCCCATTTTTATTTCAATCTGATTTCAGAAATGTAAAGAATGGAACAAAAATGTGTGAGAGAAGCCCATTTCAATTCCGGGCATAAATGAAAGGTATACTTCTCTGTTCAATTGAAATTGGCTAAATACGATGAAGACGCAAATTTTACTACGTTATTTTTACCTGTGGATCAACGCAGGTCAAGGAGTAGCGATTTCCAGGGGGGGGATAAAAGAAAAAAAACAGTTTTCCAACTGAACGAGATATTCAGCGGAAGAGAAGAGCATTCCTTCACGTGCTTAGTGATGATCATCGGAGACCGCATTGCGTCCTTTGATGGTCATCAATGGAAGACCGCATTGCATCACGTGACGATCTTTGTCGGAAGACCACATCGTGTCAGGTGTTGATGCTACCAAAGTCCTGCGTTGCATCATGTGGCAGAGATTGACTGTTGTTGTTGTTGCAGCCATATTTTCACTTAGTTTAGTAGGTTTTCTATTTTCAAGGATTTTTCTTATTTTTATTCTTTGTTTTCAAACATCCGCAGGTTATGCACGGCTTTCATGCTTGTTTACTACATAAATATGCCTATATTTTTGCTTGGGAAATGTTTATGCAAACAGACTTGCTCAAACATTTGTAGAAGAAATTTTCTGAAACTAGTGTATTATGATTTTTGGGCGTTTTTCCGTTTCTCTGTTTTTTATCTCAAATTATTCAGTTAATGCTTTTCTGCCTGATTTTCAAAATATTTTCCAGTGTCAAAATTCTTTTTAAGAAACATAAAAAAGTTTCAATTTGACAAATGTAGAAAGTGAGTTGAAAAAATTGTAAGCTTTGTTTTTACTAAATGCAGTGTTCTGTAAAGAAGCAAATGCACCATGAGCTCAGCAAAAATTGCACAAATTCTCTGCTTTCAGAAAAAATTCATATGGTTTATTTGAAGTGTCTAAGAAAGAAAATAAGTGTGATATATTAAATTTGCCAACAGATTTTCCTTACAAACTGCAACCATCTAGAATTAGGAACAATAGCAAGGTCTGGAATTTCTCGTTTTATCATATGAATTGGAAAAATATGCCTTTACAATTAATTAACTAAGATGTCCGTCAATATATTTTATAGAATATTCTTATCAACTATTCATATAGGTTAAACGTACACAGTTTTTACACATGGCTAAGAGAATTTCAACCATTTAGAAAATCGTACCTATAAACAATATATTCTACAAAATAATCTTCCAATTTCGACTAATATCCTTATCAACATGGCTTAAAGAATTTCAAGAATTTAGAAAAAAAAAAGAATTGTCAAATTGGTCATTTCTGCCATCACCAATATAAAATCATCACATATTTACAAAAACGTCCAAGAAAAAGAGGAAGAAAAGAATCTGGCAAAGAGGCAGATTTAAGCACATGAATCTTAATCAATGATATCTTACTATCCCTCAAAATTCAGGACTTTTTTATTATTGACAGAATAATATCTTGGACTCAGTAAGAATTTACAATTGATAGACAAATATCTTTGAATGAATAAGAATTTGCAATTCTCACATGTCAGAAGTGTTCTTTAAATAAAACAATTTTACTATAAATTCTGTGTCCTTTCTCCTTCATTAAGAATAAATTTAAAAATATGAGATTAAGATTTTTGACATTTAATAAGGTATTAAAGAAAAAATAAGATTTTTACCTCAATTATCAATATTATCATAAAAGTGTAAAATTGTAATATTATAGACATTTTCAGCATTTGAACTAAAGCTGAGAATCAAAAATTCCATAAATTTAAAAAATGACCAAAACATGAAAAGTAAAAAATTGATAAAATGTACAAATGAAAGGGAAAATTAGTTAACTCTTGACTTGGTCCATCGCGAATGAATTCATGCCTTTATGGCCTAGAGTGAAGTTCCATATTTTCAATCCATTCCATTTCATTCCTACCAAAAACTGGTTAATCCGTTGCTAAAACTATTATTGGTCACTGAGCATTTGTTGTTGCGGAATAAAGGAAGTTTTGTAGTGGTGGTGCTTCAGACACACAATCGAGCAGTGCACAGTGAACTTTTAGTCAACAGCCTGATTCATGAAATTATTCCTGTAGGCCAAGTTGCAGAGTGCTTATTCAATCTACATTGAAAATGTTTGTTACCGAATCTTTGAAGTGGACTGAACAATAAACATATAAGTTCAGTACTGAACATGTTCTGCTTATCTGAATAAGCACTCTGTAACATGGCATTAGATTCCAAGTAAATATATCACACAATTTTGAAAATTTCAGCAAACCTTTGACATTTTCTTGAGTTTCTGAGGGTCTCAATTCCTAAAATCTATAACTATAATGCAAAGTGTATGTCCGTATGTCTGTTAACTACTCCCAGGTCCTTGGACCAATCTTGATGAAACTTTGCAGGAAGCTTTGGAATAGCTTCCAATTGGAATAGCTTCCAGATGGTGTTAAGACTGAAACCAGACGTGGTGCGCCCACCGGAAGCGCACATAAATTGCATATTTTGGCCCCTCTGACACCAAATATCAATTTCATTAATATTTCTTGACCGTAAGTGGCAATTTTCTGACCGGAAGTAAAACAGGAAGTGCTAAAATTGCATTTTTACTCCAAAAATTTACCCCTATAGATGATTAAAGTGTCGCAAGGATACAAAAACAACAGGAAAAGCTCAAAATTGTATCTTTGAGAAAGTCAACTGGTAGTGAGGCCTTTGCGCAAGCTCACAGTAAAAATATTGTTCTTTTCCCGGGCAGCGCCAGGTTCTCAGCTAGTGGTTTCATAAATCTGATTTGTTTTTGCTTATTATTTCTGAAATGTTTATATCTTTTTCTCACACTGAGGCTGTTGAACAATCCACTGTGCAGGCTGTATGCTGTTAAAGGCAAAACCACTTTCTCCTTCTTTTTTAGGGAGTGCCCTTTCCAGCTGGTCGCTATCGAGGAAAGTAAATTAATTTACAATTAGAAGCCGTCTGGAAAGAGTTTGGCAGATATGAGAGTAAAGAAGTCTACTAAATACATTGATACTTTACTACTACCAGAACATTCTTTTTTTGCCTCCTTGCTTTGAGCGATTTTTGGTGAAATAACCAAATACCATCTCAGGCTTTTTGCCACAAATATTTGAGAAACACATAAAATATGAAGCAAAATCTCAAAATACATAATAAAATAATAAAAATATAACAGTGATTATGCAGTAGAACTTTCCAACAAAAACAAAAATATTGTCAAAACTAGTCTCAAAATATCTATGACTAAAATACAATGTTTGTGCATATGACAATCACTACAAAAAAGCGCGCATCTTTCTGCAAGGTTTGGCTTTAATAAAATATAAAAGACTGACTGATTGCTAAATACGCTTCTGCTCATGTATTGCAAGGTAGCAGACAGACATACCACAATCAAGGGAGGTATTTTTGAGGAAATTTTCACCAAAATTTTCCCAAAGTTCATCAAAAGCAAAGGATGATGAAAAAACATCAGGCCGAAAATAGAATTGTGAAAAAAACATTTTTTCTCAGAAACGACTATAGAATTTGTTGTATGAATAAAAAAAGCACACATAATCAAATTTTTAATGAAAGGATTTTACAAATTCCAAGATGTAGTGACTATACGCAATTATGTGTATATAGTCATCTAAAAACTTCTTCAACCTCATTATGATCCAATCTCTCTTTACAAGCTAAGAATGTCAAATTTAGAATAATTATAGTACAATTTTCATCCAAGCTTCTTAATTTTTAAGGCGTAAAATATCTGCATTTTACTATATAAAAAGATCCAGGATTTTCGAGAATTACCTATTAAATTAAAATTTAGAATACAATAAGATTCTTATCAGCCTAAAATTTTCAGAGACAAGAATATCCAAGCTTCAATCGAAAATTAGAAAAATTTTCTCTAAAATGAGTTCATACAGTGCAACGAAATTTCAGCGGCGGTCTACACCCTTTCATTTGACTCACATCTAAAAGAGGATGTTCAATTTTATAGTTTTTAGATGTGATGCTCCTTGTTTGAAATATCCTCTCTCTCATATCAATTGATGGATTGATCTTTTTATAAACGAAGGATTTGAGCAGCTGAGCCACTAAGCTAAAGGAAGGACTTGGACAGAGATGGAGGTAGCAATTTAAGAAATTCCAAACGAGTATTTTGGATTGATGGTCTATTCCTAAAGCACCATAAAACAGATTCCATGGAAATGGAATCAGGCAGAGGCTGTAGTACAAATGTATGATTTGAAATTTTTGTTTGAATGAGAAATATGTTTGGATAATGAATTTTGTGATTTTTGGTTAAATTCATACAATAAATTACACTTGAAATGAATGGATTTTTAATTAGAACCTTTCCAAAATTAATTATTTTAGAAATCCAAAAAATCACTAGCCACTACATCTGATTCCACATTTGTACCATGTAAAATAAGGTGCCTGAGTTCTATGATAGGACAGTAGGGAAGAGAGATAATCTGAGAGTCTGAAAGTAGAAATGGATTTTCAACAATTTGGAATTTGCCTTACAATGAAATTTTTTTGGTTGGAATTTTCTTTTGTTGAAATTCAAACCCACTTTGATGATTGATAAAAAGAGTTCAATTTCTTGATATCGAATAATCCTATATATTGACCTAAAATGTTCTAACAGGCATTTATCTCAATTTTATTTGAAAGTCTAGATCTCCCTTGATAACGAATCATTACACAAAAGATTTCAGGCTCGATGAAAGCTGAATAAAGACAGGATCATCTAATATTGTCAAGTAAAGTAAGAAGAAATATCAACTTTCAAATTCTTTGACCATTATATATTGTTGGTAAAAGTGGCTTTTACACTCCTTTTCAAAAAGCATAATCTCAATAGGCAAGATCAAAAGCTTACATGTAAAAAATTAAACATCTTCTAAACTTTACTTCATTAGAAATCCAGTCTACTAAAAACAGTATTTAATCAACTTAGTTAATTTTATTTTCTGTCAAAGTATTTCATTTTCAAGTGATTCGACGGTACATGAAACAACATCGCATCATTGCCTGAAATAGTATGAATGCAGTCACAAAGGTTTTCATGACATTTAAGAAATTAATATAGCAAATAATAAACATGAATAACTTGAAGAAAATGACTTGCTCAACGTTATGGAAACGTAATCCAGTAAGCAAAATGAATACCTCCAACATTCATTTATAATGTGTAGTGGTTTTTTGATGATGCTCGTCTATTTGCATGAGGTGACTTTTTGTTTATTAGGCTATTAATATACCCATGTTCGTCACGCTCAAAGTTCACTTACATAAGGGAAATTAGAGCACTTCTAAAGAGGTGCCCAGCAAATTTCGGACTTTACTTTTTGATCATTATCTCTGTTCATAGATGTCACATAGAAATGTTTTAGATATCAAAATTTAGGTTTAAATCTCAGCTTTTCTTTGGTATGTGTAGCTTTCCAATTGATTAAATAGTTTCTGAGATATTGCTACAAACATGAAGACACTCAGTATTCAAATATTTAACAATTAACAGGGAACTTTTCATTAGATGTTTTTCATGGATAAATCATGAACTGAGACAGAGATAATTCAAATAGTTTGGATCATTCAAATATTTACTGTATTTTGAGAAAAATTGCACATCTCATTTTATTCAATACATCTTTAATAGTGGATATTTTTCATTCTTTGCAATTTTAATTGATTTCCAATTGTGTTGTCATTTTAGTAATTTTGAATTTTGAGCATCCTGACATTTAGTGCAATATCTCAGAAACTACTGTTTTGATGGAAAAGCTACGGATATCATTGAAAAGGTGAGATTTTAAGCTAAATTTTGATATCTGAAACGTTTCTGTGAGATGTCTGAACTCTGAGATATGAACCAAAACATAAGTCCGAAATTTGCTGGGCACCCCTTTAGATACTACTTCAGTCACATGGAACGGGACTAATAAATTACTGTTTTCATTTATAGCAAAAATTGGTGAACACATTAGTTCTTTTGGGACTGAGGTATTAGAACAATTGCAGTACACCAATTTTCTTTATGAGCAAGCAAGTTTTAAGATTCTTGTTAAATAAAAATTGGAAATATCTAGAATATTATGCTTGTTGCAAATAAAAAGTTGTGTAATTAAATAATAACTTTCTTAAAAACAAGAAAGGATTACCTGGCTTCTTAATCAAATTGTAATTTCCTCAAAATGGGTCTAGGTCACAATTTTTTTTACCAAAAAGTACAATATATAAGGTGAATTTGTAAACCAAATTTTTTAAACCAAGTTTTTTTGTGCTTATCAAGATAATTTAAGGCAAAAAGTCTTTATTTATGTTCCTTAAAATTTTTCAAATACTCCTTCTGTATTGTTCTAATCTAGAATTTTGACAAGCTCATAAAAATATCCTACTCGCAATTGTATCCACAAGTACATTATCATATCTGATTGAAAAATATTTGCTCTATAGATTACGGAAAGATTTCCTCAAAATAATAACTGCCTTAGTTTATAAAAAGTAAAATATAAGACTTGTTCTTGAGGTTGGAAATTTAAGCAAAAAATGAAACCTTGCAGAATTACTGTTTTCTCTGCCACCTGATCAGAAAAAATCAACAGGATTTGATTTTGCAAAAAAAGAACATTCAAAAAAACTTGTCTATAAAAATATTGTTGAAAATTCCAAACTTCAAAATCATGAAATTACATGCTCAAAAATAACAACTGACCTCCGGAGAAATTTCCACAACTCAACCAAAAACTCAGATCTAACTAGAGGAAAGTTTGTCAAAGCTAGGTAAGTAAGAAAAAATTGACTGTGTAACCAATTTGTAGAGATTATTTTCAGAATTTAAAAAAAGCCTGAGATCCTGAGAGCAATTGTTAGAAAGATCACGTAATCTTCATGAAATATGAATTAATGTTCTCTTGCGTACTCTGTTACTGCCTGGCTTGCTTGGTCTGGTAACCCACTAATGCAAGAGGGGCAATGGAGGATAAAATATAAAATGATGAGAATAAAAAATGAAGTGCTTGTGGTAAAGTGATTGAGATTTCTCGCTGCTGCTGATGCTTCTGGTAAAAGTTTAGAGAACTGATGCTTTTAAAATCTGAGTCATAATTTTACAAGGTCAATAATGGAAATGTGATGGTATGAAGATTCATTACCATAATCATATTTCAATGAAATCTATTTTAAGAATAAGAATTTTCAACTTTCAGATAATGTGATATCTCCAAAGACTTTCAGAAGTGTAAAAAATGGAAATCTATCGATTACACTCCTGAAAGTCTTTGGAGATTACATAAATGGTCAATTGATAATATAGGTACTTCACTAATACTATGATTCTCTAGAAAAGTTAAGATTAGCCGCGCCAACTTTGATTAGCAGAATACTAAAAAAGTAGGGTTTATAAATACTTCTCAAATAGTAAAAAAATGATATTTGAACTTGAAATTCCCAAAATACTCTTTTCTAATTTCAAAGGGTGAGCGGTATTGAAAGGCATTAAAGGGATTCATTAAAATGTTTGAAATTGCTCTTTTGAAAAAAATGGAATAACCTTCTTCTGTACTTTAAAATTATGACCCGCTGGTGAAAAATATTTATTTAGTTCTGCTGTGCTATAAGTTAACATCCATTCAGAAGCTAATTTATGAGAAATGCGTTTTAGAATTTTAAGTAGCTTTGATTTGCCTTTTTTCATCAAATGCCATTATTCATAAACTAGGTGTCAAAGTAAGACTTTTAGTGAGGAAAATGAATGTGTTTTGACCGAAAATAGAGAAGCATCATATTTTGAGGGGTAAAATGGCTACGAAAGTAAGCAAAATTTAAACTATCATCCTGAAGTTAAAGTTTAAAGGGACAATGAACTCCAAAAGTAAGTTGGGTTTATTGGAAAGTATAAGCCCTGATATGAATTCTCAATTTAACAGAAAAAAATTTTAAAGTCCAATTTTCCCAAAATTCAAACTCCAAAATTTTTTTGGGGTTAGAAAATTTTCTAATTTTTTTTTTCAATTCACCAGAGGATGTACGTTTTTATGATATTATTTTCAGCAAAAATGAAACACATTACACTTTTTTGTGAAATATGCATGGCGCAATTTTGCGGAACTTTAATTTGAACTGTGATTCCTCTTGTTCATTGCAAAACTTTGAAACATTTTTAACCCCAAAAAAATTTTGGGGTTTCAATTTTGGAAAAATTGGAGTTCAAAAAATTTTTTTCTGTTAAATTGAAAATTCAAATTTGGTCATATACTTTCCAATAAATCCAACTTACTTTTGGAGTTCAGTGTCCCTTTAACAACATTCCAGCTCTTCGCCCATGTGTGTTCCTTACCGATTTTATACTCCGAATCCCTGCTGCTCAGGATAGATAAAACGTAAAATAGTTAAATTGAAATTTTAAGGAAATCGTATGCTTTGATCTTTCCAAATAAATGTTGCACAAAAGAATATTTGATGTTGAAAATGTAGCAGTTTTCAATTGCAATCTTTGTTCTTATCTATTTGATTTGTTTCAGAACTTTTGCATCGATCTGGCCACAATTAAATTGAATTTTCAAGTACAAAAATGCCCAAAACTTTATTGGATGAATTTTCTATCATTGTTTTCACAGCTTCAGAATAACTGGACTAGAAAATTTTAGTGTCTTTTTTGCAACTTTATTTGTCTGCGTGCATTACTGAAATATTTACATGTAAACAACATAAATATTTTGAATTTGTTGTCTTCAGATATATTCATTTACAACCTTTCTTTCTTTTCTTTGAATTACCATATGAGGCACGGTATAGGAAAATGTAAATAAATAAGGTTTTATATATTTGGGTACTATATAAGTCTAAAGAATATTTTTAAAACCGAAATCAAAATTGCTTGGTGTTTTATATCACAAAATCAAACATGTTGATCTTAAAACATAATTTTATCAAGTTTGGGTGACAAGTGCTATTTTTCTATTCCTATTATGCGCCTCATATTATTTTACATTTTACAGTATATGGACAATAAAGTACTTTAGAATTGGAGCATGTATTGACTTTACAACCCTTTCAAAATGACATTTTACAACTAGGTAGAGTAGAATTTCAATCTGGTCTAATTTCATGAGAACAAAGTATCACCAGGATCATATAGAGACAAATAATGGTACCGAACAGTTTCAATCTGAATGCTAAAATTTTAAAAATATCACATGTTTAGCAGACAAATAGAGAAGAGTGCCCATTTTCTACGGTGGTCAAGAAGAAAATTTCAGTTATTTGTGCTTTTCATATTATAATATGGTGCATACTGCAGTATGCCTTTTCAAAAATGTCTGTCTCAGATTGGTCAAAGAAATTCATTCCTTTTGTACATCTCTTTTTATGATTTACGTAAAAACATCAAATTTTTTAGAATCATAATCTGATATCATTGCCAGGTTTCAGGATTTTAAACCCTTTGGTATACTACTACGTCCCAAAAAATTGGCCGTTATGAAAAACCACCTATTTTCATTATGATTTTTCTTGTACTTCAGGATACATAATGAAACAAGTAAAATGTGTTTCAACAACTAGAGAACCTCTAGTTTCTCAAACAATTTCTAACTCCATCATTATCTCACTATAAAACTGAGAGTTAAAATAGGTGGCTTTTCATAAAGGCAGACTTTATTAGGAAGGAGTAGTATTGATAATGGCCAATTAAATGGTAGCCAAACCATCTTAAAATACACAGAGACATTCGCAATCCTACATTGTAATAAAACACAGATAATATTAATTTTCATCTTGCTTTCTTCAGCAAAACCAAATATTTCGAACTACTTCACAATTACAACTTTGAAGTAGAATTTTCAGAAGCATCATCAAATCCAAAACACATTTTGTAATCTTATGCAGTAAAAACAAGCATATTTTCCATTTTACTGCATACAAGATGGTCATGATGTTTGAGGAATGATGCTACTACAATGATAAAAGTGTGTATTCCAACCAATGCACCTGTCTATTTATGACTCCTTGGTTACTAGGATCCCTCTCAATTATGAGCGAGGTGAACATTAAATGCCTTTTCTAAGAGATCTCCCTGCTTGCAGGGGGGGGGAGGACTGACTTAAAAAGTTGCTCTGGCCTGGGTGGCACCAACTGGGAAGAGTTAGAACAAGGTATAAAATGAGTATTGGTGATGAAAAATTACAAACAAATTTTGAGCAATTGAGGTTACCTCAATGCAGGCTTTTTTCATATCATATGATTTCATGTAATACGATTTTTAGAAGTAAAGGTTTTTTACTCAGGGAATGCCAGGGCAGCTTTATTTTTGATAGTTTTAATCGCCAATCTTGTAATTTAATTGTACCTAATAACTTTTCTGGGTGGTACCACCTTTATACTGGTCCTTTAAAGATTTCACTACATAACTTAGTCCGTACCCTTCATTTTGTTTTACGTGTATTGAACGAAAAAAAGAGTTGTATCAAGATGAGGAGAGAGTGACCAGTCAGAAATCCAACGTGCTTTTGAGCAGGACAACATTTTACGTCCTTCTGTGTGAGAGTTCGTTTTTCTCTTGTTTTTCAAACATTTTTATGATAACCTCTCTTTCATCTTTGACTTTGTGGCAGTTGAGGATAAAAGGCATCTTTGCTTGGTCTATTGGTCGGGTGTGTTAAGTGTTGTCTATCACATGTGACTGTTTTCGTTGCTTGTTGATCTATTGGTTTGAAGTGGTGGGGTTGAATCCTAAACTGTTTTCAGGAATCTGAAATAAAATGGAGTCAGTATATTCATAATATTTAAACACTTTTGGGAGTCAAATACTAGAGCTTTCAAGATAACATATTCGAGGTGCCCTAACGGACATTTGAAATTAAAATTTTTGCGCACTTTTGAGAAATCGAAAATGACATTTAGAATTTTATGTTATGAAGTAACTTCATTGAAAATGCTATATTGAACCTCAATTTCCACATAGGGGAAAAGAGATGATTGAAAAATTCTTTTTGTACATGAAATTTTATTTTAGCTAGAGTTAAAAGTTGTAGGCTTTCAAAATCACAAATATTTCAAATAATGTCCAAAGTCTGTTGGGCTACCTCATTTTATGAGAAATTATATATTGCAAAAAAACTTATGAAATCAGAAAACTTGTAAAGGGGTAAAACAAAACATTTGGTTAAAATTAGAGTGAGTGGTAGAAATTTTGAGATTGTTCCTGACCAAAATTATGTTTTGATTGTTTTTGTTCTTTCTTCCAACCCCATCTCGTTCAATAGATTTTTGGTCAGTTTGTCCTTATATTGCTTTACTGATTCAAATTTGATTGGTGTTTTGAACCTGAAACAACTGAGGCAAACAATGTCCAAGCAATCACTCTCTGAAAAAGAGCAGAAAAAAGTGAGTGTAATGACATATCTTTCATCTCTACATCAATATACACAACAATCAGCAGCAAACCTGACGATTACATTTTAAAGGGTTTAGTTTCAAACTGATAACCTGTGAAGTCAGATTAACTGAGGCAGTGAAAAATAACAAGTTTTAATCATCTGTAAATTGTGAATAACACATTTTTTCTGTGAATAACATAATTTTTCTGTGAACAAAATTATTTATTTCTGTGAATGAAATAAAGTCTCTGTGAGAAAATCGTTTTTCTGCAGTTAAATATCGATCTTATTAATTGTGAAACATATTTCCAGTGAAATGTATCCTCCATTTGAAATGAAATACGATTCAAACGTGATATTTTTTGTGATAGGAAAAACCCAAAAATATCTCCTTTGATTAAATCTAATTTACAAATGTAACATCTTCAAACGCTCAGATTTAATTAAAAATCAGGGTGAGAACGCGATAACATATTTTTCGGGAGATCAAGCATCAGCAGGTAATTTGAATTCCTAAAAAAGAAGTGAAAATTTCTTCTAATCTCTAATAAGCTTAATTGAGGCGTCCAAGCGGATTTTCAAAATATTTTACGTATATTTTAAGAGGTATTTTTATAGTTTTGCTGAAATTTTGGTCAGAAATCATAAAAATTTTAATCTAAGTTCACTTTAGAATAAATCATAAACATAGCAGTAAGCCTTACCAAATTTTGCTTATTAATACAGTCAAAGACGGATTTAGCGTACTGCATTTTTAGCGTCATGACGGATTTAGCGACGATGTTAAATCCGTCGTTATGTAGTAAAGTGTCGCTAAATCCATCGTCAAATTCGGCGCTATACCCGTCGTGACGCTAAAAGTGTATTGACTTTTAAATCCGTCTTTGACTGTACTTTAGAAACTCTTTGGTTAATCTTTTACCAACTGGACAGTAGTATATAATAGCATGTTCCAGAGTCTATAATCATTTTGATTATAAAGTTATTCACATGAATGCAGCATAAAATTGTGAACTTTACAAGTCCCATTGAGAATATCCCTCAATTCATTTCGCAGTAAAGCAGGAGGCCTCCCATCATTACACTCTAAAAAATAAAAGATATACTGTATATATAGACAATGAACATGTTTCCTTAGAATGACACTGACATGTGTTTAGTTAATCAATTTTGGCATAGTTAAATATTGTTTTAAAACTTGAATATTTCCCAATAATAATTCTGTATTTTTTTTTGCTCTGTCTCATGGTCTTTTCTTATTTTTTTACAGTGCATCCACTCATCTCATTCAATTGACAATTTACCTTTTTTGTCCTATTAACCATCTGCCCTGACTCCCCATGATATACCAAAAAAAGTCTCACACATACATGAAAATGAGAGTCAAATTACCGAAAAAAGTCGAATTTATGGATGCCCAAAGGCTCAACAGATACAGAAGGGAAAAAAGAATTAAGTCTCTTTTATTTTGGTATGGTCAACCAAATTTTGGTAGACTGAATTTGTAACAAAAACCATCAAAAATACCACTGGTGTTATTTTATATGCCAGACATTTCTGTACCATTGTATGAAGCAATAACACTTTGTCACTTGAGACAGTCGTCTTGTTTGATAGATACCAATGTGGCATTATTTAACAACAGTCTTAAGCATGTTATTCAATTCAATAATATCTTATAAATTTAACTTTCACTCTGCGAGATGTGCAATTTCCAAAGTTCACAAAAATGGTTCTCAGAGGAACTTCATGAATTCGGAAAGAATCTTCGTCATGATTTTGAAACTAAAGTCCAAAAAAAATCTCCTAAAATTCATTAATATTCCCTTGATTTTCAAAATGAGCTGTTATTGCTTGGCAATATCAATTATTCCTCTGCAAAACAATATTGCTTTTCAAGTGCAATATTGCTCTTCAAATATAGAAAAGCAATATTGCTGAACATGAGCAATATGGCTCCTACTACATAAAAGCAATATAGCTCTTAAAAAGCAACATTTCTTTTGCCGAGCAATACTTTGTATTGCCGAGCAATAGCAATAAATGCTTATTTTGAAATAAACAATTGCTGCTTAATGATGGGGTAAAATAGAAAATTCCTAAAGAGCCTAATTTTGGCTCTGCCAATTAGCAAAGATATTGCAATCAACCAAAAAAGATCTATCTAAAATAGAAATGCCGTTTAAACATTCCACACACCATTTTATGAATCTTCTGAAGTCATAAATTGAAATGCTTTCAAATTCCAGATTCCGCAAAAGTGAAATGTATGTCTGTACATTCAAATCGGTTGAAAAGTTAAATTCTTTGGGCACGGGTGGTGTTCCCTGCCTGTGTTCTCAGTTTTAAAGGGACACTGATATAAAAAGAAATGTTTTCTAAAATAAAAAAAAATCCTTTAAACACAGTTAAAAAAGTCTAACAAAAATCGTGTGGATCATGCATTTCTTGACAATAATGTGAGATCATTTATTTACAGATTTAACTTTAAAATTTCATGCGATTTAATGGGTGAAACCCACACTCAAAAAGTGCAAAAATGTATGGATCATAAGTTATCATTTGGAAACGTATGAACCATGCGTTTTTCTACTTATTGATTTCTAACATTGTACAGTACCAGGCTTTTAGGAATCATTATTCTTAAGTACAGTGTCCTCAATCTAGCCCCGCACTAAAAATTAAGGAATGTCTTTCTGGTTTTTTTACTTCTATGGCCTCTATATTTTTACTCATGGAAAAATTAGACATTCTTTTACTCCCCATAAGAGTTTCAAGTCAAAATATTTCATATAAGTATGCCATATAGCTTACTTCCTTTGGTCCAAAAATGACTCCAAAAATTCACACTTATTTTCAATTTTTTGGCTTATTTTTTGGACTAGAGGAAGTTTTAAGGGGTGTCTTATTATTTTTTCGATTCATTAGTGAGAAAATGTCATAACATGACAATTTCTGATTTTTCCAATGACTACCTAAGCACTAATTTAGGTATTTTCTGCAAGGGTTCCTCATTAAATCCTTCTACAGTGATCTCAGTCTAGAGCGAGCAATTTTTTGCAATTTTATCATGTTTGTTTACAAAAATTGATGAAAATATTTTGCAAAGAAATATCAATTTATTGAACACCCTACTTATTGAAAAAAAGCTTCTCACAAAAATTGCTCGCTTTAGATAGGGTCTGGACAAATTTGAAAAGTAGTTAAAATTCGGGCTTGAGAACCTCAAAAATTCAATTAGGTCATAAAAAGTTGCCCTGCAAAAAATTTTTTTTCCATGTTTAAAGTCAAATTTTCTGTCGCTGGGCTGTTAAAGTCTGAAAATGAGCTCCAGTAAAAAATGGC
>JAOWAT010299841.1:0-15906 GCA_028571025.1 Longipedia americana
TAAATGTCGCAAAGAGCTTTAATGGCGAAAGGATTTTATGGGTCATTATCAAGAACCTATAAATAAGATATTTCAGCTTTCTTTTATTGCCCGAGCTTTTAGTAGCATTTCCCTGCCAAAAGGTGACCTTGAGGAATTTTGGAATTAATGAGAACGAATACCTCGGCTTATTGGAGAGCTTACTGCACCTTATCTTCTTTGATAAGTTTGGTTATTTGAGCCAGTTTTTTCTTCTGATCTGAATTCATTTCTTACAGCAGATATCACAAGTTAATACTGAGGAAATATTAATTAATTTTTTACAATAGGTGATTGTTGAAGCAATAACTTAAATGAGGACATTTCACCAAACTAATCCAACATCAAATCAAAGAATTGTCATTTTTATCTCCGTTTCTATCGATGTTTGCATTTTCCCAGAGATCCCTCCTTTCTCTTTGAACTTCAGATACGTTGATCTTGATTGGCTGATTCGAATTGATATTTAGCTGTATCCCAGGCCTATTAACCTAACCAATATTCTTTACGATTTGTTCCATCGTTTTGTCGAGGTAGTTCTTTGTGTTCTGATTCTACATGTTTGAAATTGGCATATGCAACTTGTACTAAGGGGCAAAGTAGATACTATAGTCGTTAATCGGAATTTCGTTGGGGACCTATACCCCAGTTATCACCGATGTCTCATACGCCCAACACCTGGGCACATTCCTAAGAGTGTACCCGCCACCTCCAAGAAGCAAAGTTGGAATTCCTAGTTTCTTGATGAAAGCAGCAGCCGATCCATGCCCCTTCACCGAGAGGTTGAAACAACCCAGTCTATCTCCAGAAAGACTGTCAGCTCCACCCTGGAGAAGAATTGCCTAGGGCCTAAAGTGTTAAACTATCTTATTGATGACGGGTTCGAAAATGTACATAAATGATTCATCGTCAAGTCCTTAATCCAAAGGAAAATTCACCGAGTGGTAGGACCCATCATCCTTTCCGATGTCCTCAATGTGACCTGTTCCAGGGAAATAGTCTTTGAACTTATGGAAAGAACAAGTCATTACTCTGTCAGTAAGGTAAAAAGCTTCCTCAACTCCATCACCGTGATGAATATCGATATCGACATAGAGTACTCTTTTATAAACTTTCAACAGTTCCAGTATGGCTAAAACACAATCGTTAACATAGCAAAAACCGGAGGCTTCAGATTGTTTGGCGTGGTGAAGTCCGCCAGACCAGTTCACTCCGTACTTAACTTTTCCCTAATTAAGAATTGCTGCAGTAGCTAAAATTGAGAAAAGCGCTACCTATGGATCCAGTTGTATAGCTGAGGCAGTAGTCATAGAGCCGTTCCATAACTGGACAGTCTTCCTTGAAATTAAATCTGTAGAGCTGGTCTTAGAAATTGCTTCTATTTTCTGGGGTTACGTTTTTGATTAGGTCGATGTACTCATCAGAATGAAAGGTAGTTAGAGTTTCTCCTTTTGCATGAAGATTGAAGAGCTAGGCAAATTATCGATCCTTAATAAATTATTCAATACAATTGAGTCGAAGCTCTTTTGGAGCTGATACTTGCGTACTATTTAATCGGTCATTGCCACCCTAAGGGGTTTCATTGGGTGAGCATATGCGTAGTGAAAAGTTCCGATCATTTCGTCAAAGTAGTAAACAACATCTTTTTTGAACTACATTTTAGTTGTTATTGATTTCAATTTTGACTCTTATTATTTTATGAAAAATTAGCGAGGGGCAAATTGTTAATATTGAAATTCATATTCGATTTAATTTCCACCTCCTTATAATCATATTATATCGACTCAAATACCATGAAATCATCAACAATAAAGAATGTCATTCTCTACAATATTTTGTTCCTGGGATACCTTCTTTCTCCCAATCTGACATCCTTCTTCGGTTTATCGTTGATCGTGGGCCTAACGATCTGCCCTGATTGTCTCACAGAATGCTCTGACAACCTGGTAAACAAAGAGAATAGCAAGTCTTTTGATTCTCTTAATGGCTTGTACCACCGCTTCCTCCAAAAAGACCTTTTAATACGTAATTTTGTCGGTGCATGTAGAAATAGTTATTCTTCTGTGTATAAAATTCGCAGTGGACTTAGTATGGTTATTACCAAGTTGGCTCATTATTTTTATTGCCATCGAATTCTTAGCTGTTTATCCTGAGTTTGTGGAAATGGGACATAAAGACATGGTTATGGGGCATATTGAGCAGGCTAGGACGGCTGTAAGAAAATTCGGAGCTATGATCCCAAGATATTCTGGAATTAAAAAATGAAAGAAGTAATCTGGAGTTCATGATCGACTATTGAACTTTCTTGTCAATTAAATGCATTTTACTGCATATAACTACACAAAAATACACTCACAAGGCTATCAAATTTTTATGATGTGCTTTTTCAACGCATTTTATCATGTGGTCAGTATCAGAGGGGCGACCTGAAATTATAATCATGGATGAATCCGAAGGAACAGGCAAGTAGTCTTTTACGTGCTCGGGAGTTAGTTTTCCAAAGGGACCGGCCCATTCTCTATCGGGCAAAGTAAACAAGAGATTAGCATTGAGTTTTTTCTTTTCCTGGAATTCCATGATTTAGTCAAGGAGAACATAATCTTCCTACATCATATTGAAAAACATTTACCATTGTATCTCCGATCCATAGAAGAGAAACACTGGTTTTGTTGTCAAAATTATTGGCAATGGATTCGATAAGTGAAAAAGTACTCGTAATTCCACTTGCTTGAGTCAAGATCCCGATATATCTGTAGTTACTGATCTTTTTTGTTAAAAGGTCCTCGAAGTTTCCGTACCCATTGTATAAGAACTGAGATTGAAATCCATGAATTAAAAACTAACTTCCCTACTTTGAGTCGATTAGTTTCTTGCTAAACGCTTTTTCTCCAATATACTTGCTTTTATCCCTTATTAATAGTTCTACAAAGCCTAAATCGTCAATTCTTGAGATAGGAACATAGGGTTTCTTAACTCCATCCATTTATACTTCGATATACTGCCCAATTCGATGACCTAGTACCTTGTTTTCCTGATTAAACTCTAGTTTGATTCAAGTTTACTAAAACGAAGTAAATGCGAGTCAGAATTTAGTTGGAATTTGGAGTTCAATACTACTGGTGCTGTTGTTTATTGGGGAGTTAATAACTTAAACTATTGCCTAATATTGTCTAAATATCGGTGTTGTTACATGGATTGGCAAGCCCCAAACGTATTTTTACTGCAGACTTAAGATAGTTCATTAGAAAATTAATTGTGAGTCCGAATATAAAATATTTGTCAATAGGTCAATCAGGAAATGGATAGTCCTCTTCACATTAACTCTGATTCATAATGTTACAAAAATAGCAATTTAAAGTTTCATGCTCTCAACCTTAGGATCAAGATGCTTCTCTTAGCTTAATCCAAAAGTATATAATCTGCCTGTTAAAAGTGCACATCTTAGGAGTGCATAACGAAATAAATGGAAAAACTTCGACGTTTCCAATTCAAGAAGGGAAGGATCTATGATCAGATCAGGAAAATGGAAGAAAAAGTATTCAACTAATATGTTCTGTGCTCAGATTTGATCGAACACAACGATATCAAACTTTGCCGCAAAGAAGTTAGATAAAAATATATCCAGAACTTAGTTTTATACAGCAATTCAGAGTTTACTTCAAGAGGGGATAAGTGACACTCATGATCAAAACAGAAAGTTTGTGCAATTTAAGGAGCGACAATCAATCATGAATTTTACCTTTTTATCTAAAGTTTTGTATTTATGCAATACATTCTTCCAGTTTTCTTTGAGTATTGGCTGTATTTTTCCAATAAAAGCGGATACCCCTCTACCAATTTTAACTGTTTAGTAGTTGTGTAGTCCTAGTGGTCCAAGCGAGCAGTTTATTGAATTTGCTGGTTTAAAATTTGGAAACATAATTAAGCATCATTGGAGTTTGATTCTGATCCCATGCTTTTCTAACTTGATCGATTATATCGTGTTTCTCGCAAAAATAGATAAGTTTTGGTGCTGTTTTTAAATTTTTCTTTTTTATTATGCTTCTCAGCTATTATTTCGAGCCATCATCTCCCTTTAAAAACTTGAGAATGATCTGAATAAATAAAGACTTACTCTTTTTAATTCTGTCAAAGGAATTTTGAAGGATGTTCGCTCATAATTATTGGGATGCTTGTTTTCTCCTTTTACTGGGGTTTCTTCGGAGAGATTACTGCCCAACAATTAAGTTTTACAGTTTCCCTACAGATGCATAGGGGTGAACGGAAGGGATGGTTTGTGAGAACTGTGCTCGTAGTCAGAGATCATTTTGAGTTGATATTGATACTATAATCTAAGATTCGCAAGTCGACTAATTTGCCAAGCTTCCAGCCAGTTCATTTTTTTGTAATTATTTTTATAATCGGAGACAACACACCCACGTCAATGGGCTAAGATCAGGATAGTAAGGGCAAATAAGACCTTCAAGAATACGTTTATTACAAGGACCATGAAGGGAGACTGAAAAGAGTTAGAAAAATTAACTACTAACCTCGTCCAGGCTATATAAGACTCAAATTTATCTAACGATATTATTTCTGGTGGAAACGTAAGAGTTTTGATTTTAAAAATGCGATTGTTCCGCTCTTCCTCGGGTATTAGAAGTTGTAAATTAGTCTCACCGCTTCATTTATTATCTTTCAAATGAGCATGCTTTGGAGTCAAAACGATCTTTAGCGAGAAATTAAGGCGAGATTGCCCTTCGAATTTTCATATTCTCAAATCAAGTAAGCTTAAAAGGGCACATTTAACTCGGTCTAAGAAGGCTGAATGATGTTCGAGGATGAAATATTTCTTTGTGAAAAAGTTTGTTTTATCGGGGATTAATTTTTTGTGGTTTGTATATGTTAATATATTGATGGAGAAAACATAGTCTGGAAAGTAAAAAAAACCTGGTCCTGCAGCGAATGAACTTCGAAGTATGAGTGTAAACTAGCTGCAAGTTCTATTGAAGAATTTGGAGATGGAACACGACAAGCTGGAGGTAAAAAATGACTAATTATCAAACAATGTAAAATAAACATAAAAAAGATCAACGACTTGCGAGCTGTTATAAAGAAAGTCAATAACTAGAGAGAAGAGTAGTTGGAGTATCAGAAAGAAAAACAAGTATTATGAATATTTATTGCCTAGATCAGATTGAAAGACTAGATTTAGAAATGTCAAAAAGCTCTCGATGTATCCCACAAAAACAACTACTATGCTAACAGTCTAGCTTTTACATAATGAGTATGTGCGCACTTCCACCAATTATTGCTTTGTCTCCAATTTTGTGACTTTATTTGAGGATTAATACCCTATCAATATTTCGAGTGATCACTAATCAATCAATCGGTCAGCCAGTTTTATTTATACATTTTATCAATTATGCTAGCAAAACCTAAAATGCAACAGCTTCTGATGTTTGACTCCGATGATTCAGACGTAGAAGTAATTGCTGACAGTTCCATAAAATAGAGAAAAACTCAACAGATGTCGTAGTCTTTACTGCCAAACTAGAAAAAATAATACTAAGAATCGGTCTATAGCAATCGAAATATTAAGCATGGTGATAAGTTTTAGAGCAAACCAGTTAAAAAAAACATTCTACGCTAAGAATAGTTTGAACATGACTACATTCATCCATGTCCTGTCGAAAACCAGAACTAATCCAATCTTTCACAAAAAAAGATTAAAAAACATACTGTAAACGAGTAGGAAGTCATAAAGAGATCCATAATCAATCAACATTCTTCGAAGATAGGCAAAATTTGTATCGATTCAAGTGATAATGAAGGGGAAATTAGTTCTATCCACAAAAATAAGTAAAACCCAGTTGAAATGAGTTTTTCTCTTAACCCTTAACTGAAAGAAAATGCAGCTCAATCATAGAATAAAATAGAGAGTGAATAAGAACGAGGTCTACTATCTTCGCTGAAGAATAGGGAAACTTAATTGAAGAAGGAACCAATAAAGTCAAGTGAAATAGGAATTCGCCGATAGTTTATCCTCGACAGCATTCCTAAATAAAGAGTTTTAAAGCTCAACCTGAAGAGAGATCGTTCAGGACTAAACCATTTTTGGCCACAATATGATGTGATATTTGCTGATGATTGCAAGCACCTGCTTAGCTTCAAGAAAAAATCGGGAAACACAACATCAAATTACTCAATTTCATTGGATAGATTTGATTTTTAAAAGGGACCAAACTTTCTGGGAAAAGTAAGATCAAATTTTGCGACCAGTATCTACAATATTTTTGATCGGGGTGCAAACCCGACCAAATCAATGCCAAACTAAACGGTTCGCAAATTACTCGCTACTATCGTCTTTTATCAAGAGAGTGTTGACTAAGTAGGACCGAGATCCTTCCATGTTTATATGCTAAAATAACCTTATACCTACTGGGATCTTGATGGAATAGGGATGTAGTCGTAGTAAAGTTCACTGGACCAACTTTATAGTTAAAGGAAAGGAAATCAGTAGAAAATATTGGTGTTTAAGAACAGAAAACCGACATGGTGCAAAAAAATTGAGGGTTATGTGATGGATTTTGGGGGAAGGATTGATAAGCCTTCAATAAAGAATTTTATATTGGAGAACGAAGAAGGAAGGGAGGTTTTGATGTTTGGTAGGCTAGGAGAAGACCTTTTCACCTTCGATACTTCATATCCACTTACTCCTCTGATAGGTGTTGGAATTGTAAATGCTAGTTTTGATTCTAAGGTTAGCTGTCAATGATATTCAGCAAGTTGTTATTCGTTCATTTATTGAGATGTCTACCATTGGTATTTCATAAAGATACAGTTCAACCCTTTCCGACGATCGTTTCTCCAAAATATTTTTGTAAAAAAGTGGTTGCTTTACTTATTTCCTTTAGAGATACCCTCAGTTAAAATCGCCATTTTTAATTATTTGAAGTAGTATCACACGTATTATCATTGTTTAATCAACTTTTGTCAGCACTACCCATGAATTCAACAGCTTCTGGAGAATAAGTATGAAGTATTAAAACTTAGTCTGTCCCCGAAGAAGTTCGCGACAAAATATTTGCGGCGATACGCCATCAAAACGATAATAATGTAAAGTCATCACCTAAAACAAGATTTGTATCGATTGTTAAAAAAAGAATCCAAAATGGTCTTCAGTTCACTTAGGCATCCACCTTTGTATAGATTGTGCGGGAAAGCACAGGCAGTACGGTGTGGTCTATTCTTTTGTGAAGAGCACCAACTTGGACTCCTGGAAGAGGAAACAAATAATGTTTATGTAAAAGGGAAGTAAGGTATTTCCTATTCAGGTAATGCGAGAGCGCTTTAATACTTCAGGAAGTGTGGCATAATCAACGAAAATAGCAAACATATCGACTATAAGTCGCCCATTGTTCAAAAATATAAAACCATGCTAACTGCAGAAGTTGATGCAGAGTTATAAGGTAAACCTGTGCCCTCTCAGGACAATGCCAAGCTCCACAAAAACTAAGGGAAAGGTTTTGGAGACAACAATGGAGCAATGAAGGACAACCAGGCCAAAATATAAATATCTGATAGAGTGGTGGAAGTTAAATAAGAAATGAAACCTGAAAAAGCGAAAAAAAAGAAAAAAAATGTGGCTAAAAAAATTAATATTGATGACTTCTAGAATATGGTTTTTGATGATGGAGTACCTCAGTAATAGAAAGATAAAATCACTAAGCAAAATCACATTGAAAATGCAGAAGATTCAACAAATAGGAATGAGCAATAAAATTAGTAGCAGAATAGACAACAAGCACCTCAAGTCTAAGAGCCTAAAGAACTCAGTTAGTAATAAACGAAGAAGAGGATGGAATAGTTAAAAGCCAATTAAAATGTGAAAAGCATTTCATCTTAACAGTTCAAAGACAACACCATCAGGTATCGATTGTTATATTTAGCAATGTTAAGCTGCAGCAAAATTTGAATAAGTTCGCAGGCTCCAGTTCGATTTCAAGTTCGGCATTTTTTGATGAAAAATAATAGAGTTAATCGAATGAAAATAAGATCAAGGATATGGTTTCGAATGTAGGCGAAAAAATATCAAAACTGTCTTCTTATTGGAAAAAAACTTGATTTATATATAGTTATCAAGTGAAAGAATGCGTTTTCCGCAGACCAAACGGTGAAATGTTTGGACAGGTCTAACAGTTACTTTATTAATTTTATATTTGAAATATTGTAGAAAACTATGAAATCAAGTGAGGAAGAATAATCAAACATTACAGTCGCAATCAGAATTAGGCCCCTAAATCCCAAAGAAATAAGCTCGGGAGATTAAAACATAATCAGAGTACAAGATAATCTTATAGTAAACCGTATTTTATCAAGATTGTCCTCGATCCGCTGGATATTTAGTTGTAAGACAAAAAAGTCACCGACGTACTCCATAGGTCGAAGTAACAACGGTATGCCTTCGATCGAATTTACCGGAACCAAACGTCATAAGCAGTACTCCCTGCTCTTAAATAGATTTATACCGAAACTGTCCAACCACTAATTAAAACAGTCCTCAAAGGATATAATTCCACAGTATTTGCGTATGGTCCAACAGGCAGCGGAAAAACCTATACAATGCTGGGGAATCAGTAAGTATACGGACTAAACGTGTTGGCTATCCGGGATATTTTCCGCAATATCGCAAATGATGAATAAAATAACTACGAAGTAACAATCACTTACGTCTAAATCTACAACGAAATGATCAGAGACCTACTTGTCCCACAGTCCACTTATCTGGAGATGCGAGATGACCCTGATAAAGGAATAGTGATCGCGGGGATTACATAATTTAGGGCTGAGTCTACGTAGCAAGTTATGAACCTATTATTAATTGGAAACAGAAGGAGAACTACTGAGGCTACAAATGCCAATCAAACTTCGTCTAGAAGTCACGCAGTTTTTCAAATCAATGTAAGCCGAGTTAGTCGCACCAAAAACACGAGTGTATAGACTTTGCTCGGAAAACTGTCTTTGATTGATTTAGCCGGTTCAGAAAGAGGAACAGTCACTGAAAATAGAGGAATAAGGTTGATGGAAGGTGCTAAAATAAACAGATCTTTATTGGCTCTTGCTAACTGCATAAATGCTCTTGGAGATAAGAATAAAAAAGGGTTCTTTGTCCCATACAGAGATTCAAAACTAACCCGAATGCTGAAAGACTCACTGGGCGGGAATTGCAAGACAGTCATGATTGTCAATGTGAGCCCATCTGGGGCTCAATTCTAAGAAACGATAAACACCTTAAAGTACGCGAACAGGTATCTATTCTGATTAACTAGGTCAGAGCTAAGAACATAAAAACCAAAGCCCTAAGTAATAAAAAACTAGTGGCACTGCATATCAGTTAATACAAAAACATTATTAATGACCTGAGGAGATAAATTGACGATCTGAAAGACAGGATCCAGTAAAAACCCACTGATTATGATGTCCCGTAAAATAAGGAAAGACTACCAAGAATCGACAGTAGGCATGGACGACAAGGTAATGGTAGTTCAACTGTTATTTGCACGTGTGGGCATATGGACGAAAAAGAAGATATCAAGATTATTAAGGAACAAATCTTCGAAAATTTCAATTAAAGAATTCAACTCAGAAGAGCGATGATGGAAATTTAGGAGCAGAACGCTGTGAACATTCTGGAAATTCGAAAAAAACAAGGATAAATACTAGTTCTCAAAAAACAGGAGAAATGGTAGTAAAACGAAATTGCGCTCTAACAAATAAAAGATCTCTCGAAGGTGATCGCTACTTTGAAATTAAGTACGAACAAAAACACTCTGAAAAAAGAAATCACAAATCTACAAATTATGGAATCTATGAGTAATACGAAAAAGATCCGAGAGTAGATTATGAGGAAAATAAAGACAAAGTAAAATCGAGACTTACTAGGTAAAGTTCTCAATAAATATCTTAGAAATAATAATCAAGAACCACGTTCTATAGCTTCAGAATATATAGCTTTAAATAAACCTTCAGATTCAGTAGAAGATGATTTCGGACATGAAAACCATAATTGGGGCTCAGAAAAATATCATTCAGGAAAACAATATCATCGTTGATGCAGAGTAGGATATCGTTCTGGATGACGAAGACCTTTAAATCTAGGATTCAGAAGATTTTAACGAGGACGATGACGATCTCAACCAGAACATGAACGACGACGATGAGGAGAACTACAATCTAAAGGTACTTGAAAATAACAACAAAAAGTTTGCAAGGAACCAATCGGCCAAGAAGGATCTTTAAAAACGCAAAATGGATGACTTTTCCTTCAAGAAAAAAAATGGAAACATCAAGGACAATCGTCAACGGGAAGATAGGTAAAAGACACTATAGAAAAATAAACAACCGCCAATGGAGTTAGGTCTGAAAGGGTTCAATCTTAAAATGGGAGCTCGAAACAAAAAGTGAGGCTTTAATACGCATTTCACATTATTATTGTTTTTTATTTCCTGTCTCACTTCTGACCATTTAAGCCGAACCAAAATTACACTTAAAATTTTATTTAGTGAGTGGCTTTATAGAAATTTGTGGAACTTAACAATTTCAACAGCTCAAACTTGACATGGAAAAAGAATCAAATAGTGGCTTTTTTTAGACGTGAAATTGGTCTTTTAAGGGATAGAAAAATACAAAAGTAAAGATCAAGCCTAGAGAGAGAAGGAGTCAATGAGTTTGAATTCGGTTTCTCCCTGTGGTTTGATAAGTGCCTTATATAATGATTATTCAGATGTGAGGAGGTTTTCCTGTTGCTTCTACATAAACTTGGCGATGTGTTTTTCTTTGATGATGTGGGTTATTGAGGCTTTTTTTTTGGGAATTGGGGCAGATGTTGTTATTGTACTGCTGACATTTGCCTATTTTTTCTTCCATATATATTTTTTTTCGTTTTTTAAAACATCTCGAGGTGATATGTGAGTTTAAGATTCAAGCCGACACAAACTGCACATTTTTCTGACTTATCCTTGACAATTTGACATGATATAGTCGCCAATCAATCAATTATTATTAACAGAATTAATTTCCATCAAAATTTAGTTATAGCCAAAAACACCCAAAGGATCTCAAATCGATTACTTCTGACAACTCTGTCGAGAAAAAAGATAAATACTCTCAAACAATCATTATTAGGTTCAGTTTTTTATTTTATTGTTTTAATATCCTTAAAACAATTCTAAATAACCTAAAATTTACGCTGAACTTAGGGGTTTCTTAGCATTATTTAGTTTTGTTGAACCAATTCCCTGACTTATGTATCTTCTTATGAGAAATTGGCAGAATCAAAGGATTAATCTGCTAAAGACGCCTAAATAATTCATTAAAAAATACCTTAGGTATAAAAGGAGCTCGTATTTGTTTTTTAGCCAATTTGTCGAAGGGAAAGTTTCTGAGCCATGGATGATTCCTGATTTATTCAGAACCACCAGAACCTAGCCTTTGCATGGGTTTTCTAATAATCATTCTATTAATAAAATCTGCGGCTTATATAGACCAATTGTCAGGAATTTAGTGCTTTTTAATCTGAACTTGCCTCGCTAAAACCTCATCTCGTATTTACTTTCGACTTCTTCCTGAGTAGGGTCTTCTTTTCAACATTAATTCGTAAGCAATGACTCCCAAGGCAAAATGGTCGACAGAAAAAGTGTGATTTTGACGGCACAATACTTCAGGTGCCATGTATCCGGGAGTTCCGCTCGTATCTTGAGCATTGTTAGAACGGTGGTTTCGAGCAATTCCCAAATCGGTTACTCGGACATATCCGTGGGAATCTAAAACTAAATTTTACGGTTTGATATCTCTATGAATGATATTATGTTCGTGAAGATATGTTAAACCCAACAGAATACAAGATATGATAAACTTCGCCTCTTACTCGGTGAAAATTCTTCTCCGAGCAATGTGGTGCCGGAGGTCTCCTCCTGGAAGATAGTCCATGACTAAGTAAAGAGTTTATCTATCTTGCATTGAGTAGATCATGTTTACTATGAAGGGGTTTTTAAGCTAACTGAGTAATTTTCTCTCATTCATAACACTTGGCACACTTTTTTTGGTAATGATTCTAAAAATTAAGAGTTTTTTACAGTGCTTTTGACATTTACTTCATTGCGTAGTTTTTCTTATTTTTTTTCATTTCTACTTTCCACACTTTGCCAAATCCACCTCTCCCAATTACTTGTTGGTACTTGAAGGATGCCTTACTTACGATATTTTGCTGACCTCCCAAAATCAGCTGATGCCTTATTGGTTCGTGAATCTGTTAGTTCGCCGATATGTTTCGGCGATGAGTTTTGATCTATTGACGCTTTTTGCCCATCGGGGAAGAATGCTTGGAGCAAGGATTGGAAACATATCCCATTCTGAATATAATAGGGGTTACTTTTTTAGTTTACCCAGTAGGGATTACTCAACCAATACTTTGGATAGGCTTATCTTTTTGCTTGACCGATTCTGACTTTTTTCGGCTAGAGCTGTAATTTAGTTTTTGTTTTTTGTTTCGGGATGTCTGTTTTCCTTCAGCACTTTTTTGGACACTTTAGCCGATTGATAGTACGATTGATTTTCATTTTTTATGGAGAATCTTTATTTATCTTGATCTTTATTGCCAACTTTTGCTTTTCCCGACCTTTCAGTGGCTTTGTTATGAGAGAATGGACCAGTCTGACTGAGAAATTTGTAGCTTTGGTTGAGTTGAAGTTAATACTTTTTCTCAAGCATTTCTAACGATATAATCTTATCAAACTTTATTGAAAAAGTTCGATAGAAATTCTTTTAGGTGAGCTTCCATTCATATAATTGGAGTGAATATACATTGAAACGATAAATCGTGAATGAAGGGTCAATGGATTTAATTTTTCAATTGGTGAAGATTTGTAGTGAAATTGATGGTATTTCAATTTATCCTGATAGTAAATCTCGCTGATAATCATTCTTTTTGATGCAAGAGATATAAATTTAGATTATCGATGAATATTGACAAAAACGGCGATCTCCACATACTTCTGGCGGGCAGAATATATGAGGAAGATGATGTGTTCAAAACAATAGTCACTATCGTAGGTAAATTCAGCGATTTGTCTTCCTGTGTATTCCATTTCATGGATCGAAAAACCCTCGAAAAAATGAACTCAGTCCGACCGGATTTAAACTCAGTAGAGTTTTCAAAAAATCGTCACATCAAACTCACCTTTGTTATCACTGTCGGAGGTGACGGTACTATCCTGTATGCAGCCAAATAAATTGTAAATCAAAGACCTCCAATCATTGCCTTTCAAAGGGGAACTCTCGGCTTCATGTGCAGGTTCGACTTGAGCCAAATAAACTCGGTGGTATAATCTTCCGTGAAATCATTGTCTATAAATCGCGATTCCTAGGACTTTCCTTTCGTGGTTAACAAAACAATGAGGATTTAGTCCAGAAAGAGAATCATCGGGAAGCAGTAATTCGATCCCCCCAAGCTGTGTGTTAACTAGGTCAATGTGAATAGACCAACTTGCTAAAGAATAATCCTCTAAATCTGGGTGAATGGGGAAATTATGACTGAAACTGCAGGAGATGGCATTCTAATATCGACTCCAACAGGCTCCACTGCATATTCACTGTCAGCAGGAGGACCAATCATGTAAAATGAAGTAAATGCGATATTGATCGTTCCTATTGCCCCAAACAGCTTATCTTTCCGACCCATATGTCTACCTTCGAGCTGTTAAATCACTTTAAGGGTACTTTTTTACGTTATCTTAGATATCAAATAAGTCAAGAAGTGAAGGCCACGTCAGTTATGACGGTCAAACGAACTAGCCTTTCACAAAAAATGATGAACTAGTCATCAGAAAGGCTCAAGATGACATATTATGTACAACTTTCTTATGTAATTTAGTTTATGAACCAAAAAACGACAACAAGCTACCGACATGGATGAATAGACTTAAATTATTTTTAGGGTGGAATGAGTCATTCAAGAATACTTCCTAGAGTAGTAAAGTCACGAAGACAACGTCTTTTATCGACAGAAAAGTTAAAATGTTATAGTGAATAAGCTGTTATGTCTTTATGATGTTTGCAATATTTTTATAACTACGACTTCCAATTTTTCATAGAAAAAAACACAAAATAAAAAATTTTAGTGCAAATCAGCGCAGCATTATAGAACTATTTTCTTTTGGATCCTTCTTGGCTATAGAAATTCCATTTTTCTTGGAAGAAATATTCTTTCTCGTCCCAACTTTTACTGGTTACTTTTTTAATTGGTTAACATCTAGATTTTGGGAAACTTCCGGAATGAATCTCATTTCACTGTTATTGTTTCTCAAGCTACAAGAAGAAGCATTCTTGATTAAGCCACTCTGGCTACCGGCGTAAGAATTGTTTATGATCATATTATTCATCTGGTTGTTCAGTCTCATAGGCTGATTATAAATCAAGGGTTTTTGATTCGAAGAGAAATTTTGACGAGGAATGGATATGTTTCGATATTCTTCCGGAGTTTGGGGTCTTTAAATGCGAAATTGCTGGGTCGCAGGAAAATTGCCGTGAACATTCTGGGGTTGGGGAATCACACATTGAGAAGCGAAGGAACCCATGGTACTGTTAAATTTCTTATTCTCCTGAAAGCTTTGAGGACTAGAAATTACAAAGTTTTGTTTTTGAATTTTCATGAAGGGATTGACGAAGGCTAAGTTTGAATTTCTTTTTTAGACAGAATTTTATCGTTGCTCTTTCAATTCTTGAGAACAGGTTATGCTGTTTCGAACCTGATTATTATGATTAGGAATATTCTATCGACTGACAGACTCTTCAATCGAAAGAGGACTCTAATCCTTACTAGTAGTGTTTTCAATTTGCTCTAACAAGTGAGAACAAGGGTATTTGAAATTCAAAGCGATCATTTTGTCGAGACTAATTTTTATCTATTGGAGGCAATTTTCGTCGAACTCAAGAATGTACCGATACTGCTAGTTTTACCTTAACTATTTCCCAACTTCTTCATGTACTTTTTAAGAGTTCACTAATTTTTATTTCTTCACCCTTTTTAAAGAGTCCAAAAAGTTAGTTGAGTTTAATTAGTGAGCAGATATTAGTAAGCTTTGGATCTATTTGCTCAAATAGGAGCTTAGCTGTTAAAATCGATATTGGCTGTGAAGTCCCACCTTGGTGTCCTCTTAATTAATTTGTTGGCTGATGTTGCTTTAGAGTCTAGCGAAATGGGCATTGATTATTTCAATACACTTATTTTTAATTGAATTGATTGTTTACTTAGCTTTCCTTTTGTTATCTTCTAATTTTTTGCTGAATTAGTTCTAAATAACGCAAAAAATACAATTAATTCCCTGTCTTTTTCGAGAATATCGATCTGTTTTCGAACACTTTGATGGATTTAGCTGAATGTGCTTCTTATGTTCTGATACTAAGGAACTTTGTTGTTCTTGAGATGCATCTATGTATGTGAACAAACGCAAGTGGCGCATAAACCTGTCATACACTCCTCTATGCTATATATTTTTCTTTACCTTTTAAGCAAAAATTGGTTACTACTTCGTAAGGGTGAGCTTTACAGTATATTTTCGAGAAGTCGATCATTCACTCCCAAAGAAAAGAAGAAATTATTAACTTTTAGTGTTAATTATTACCGACTTCTAATATGAATGGTAAAAAAATTATAGTAGAAGGCAGTGAAGCATTTTTCAAAACATTTCGTTTTTCCATTTTTCAAGAAAAATGAGTCTATTTATGCTGTAAAAAATTATAAATATTAATATTTAATATCGAATTAAACATAACCATAAATGTCAAAAGCACCTAGAGCCGAGCTCATTGAGAAGGGAGAATCCAAAGCAGTCTCCGAAAATGTTCCTC
>JAOWAT010299952.1:0-36213 GCA_028571025.1 Longipedia americana
AATATATACTGAAAATGATCGAAGTACAAATCCCTCTTATCCTTTTCGGATTTCAACCATTTCTCACCAACGTTATCCACAACCTACAATATCAATCGACGGAATGGCTCAATCATAAACAACTGCTGAATCGTAGAATTTATATAGCAAATGCATCCCATATTATAAACACCCATATATCGCTTGTTCTTGTTACGACACAAAGAATTTTTCAATGGCTTTACATCACTCACCATCCTCAATATCTTCTAAAGATTGTAATCTGCACTGTAGAATTTATTAATGAGCTAGTAATAAACCTATCTGATATCTGCAGAGTCACACAGGTTCTATATCGTTGTCAGCCATTGCTAGGAGTTTTTCACCTTCAGCTTCAAATTAGGATTCAACAGCTCTATCAAATTCAATATTTTTAACCTCCCAATTATCACCTCCCGATTCTAACTCCCCTAATTCTCATCGAAGTAAGTAATGCTCTTCCGTCTCCACATCCCCTAAGACTCCACTTTCAACAACCTCCCAATTTCTTAAACAATCCTCGAATAAAACTAGTCATCAGCCTCCTACTCCTCCATAATAAACCTCAACAACACAGAAAAATACTCCTCACAGTTAGTCTAACATGGTGTATTGTGATATATCTTCTTAATTTCAGGGTAGAATATCCTATTCACTATAAAGTAAAAGTTGTTCAGAACCTTTCTCATCTGTTTGCTAGGATGAAACATTGTCTCGGATCTCGGTAAAGGTCTCTAAATATCCTCAGCCTTTTTCTAGCCGACCAATCTTTTTGGCAAACTGACAATGTAAAGGATCAAAAGGTTCTTTATCACGTTTTAGGAACAAGTGTAAATCAAGCTCTCTATCAAACTGTAACTCAGCAACTCGTCATAACTATTCATATTTTAGTAGTGAGATGCAGTCTCCCTTAGAAACTATAAAGATAAAGAATTCACAGTATTTATCTCACTCTACATTTCACTCGACACCTCAATAAATCTAGAACCCTACAAACCCAAAACATTCTCAATCGCATCCCGTTCATAACCCTGAACATCCTCAAACCTAAACCCCTTAACAGACAAAACCTTAATCACATTCACAACAAGATCTCTGTAAAAATCAGTTCTATACAACTTTTCAATCCACTACTCCGCATTCTCATAATTCTTCAACGCCATCTTGTCAAAATCCTTCCTCTACATCAACTTACGAATCAAACCACCCACATACCACAACTGCTTAGAATTTATCCTACCTGATATTCCCTCCCTAATCTAGCTAGAAGGGTCCAAAATACTAATCATCAAACGTGGATTAACTTGAAGACTTTCTAACAGTTTCACAGCGAGTATGTCGATGTGCTCGTTTATTCTATCCGGGTACTATAGCAGGACTGAATATATGTCCTCTTTTTATAAGTTTTACTCGATATGCTTCCGAACCTTATTTTCCTCAACACTCATAGAATTCATAAAATCCGCCTCTTTAAACAGACTCTCATACCCCAGTGCCTTCATGTTCTCAACCACCAAGCTAGGATTCATAATACAAGACTCAGAGTAAAAGTTCAGCCACTCCGTAACAGTCAAAAACTCCCCACTATCACTATTATTGTTATAAATGCTGACTATCCTCGGATCACTCAAATCTATCCGATTAGTATCAGTCGCAATCTCAAATACCCTTGCACAGTTTTTCCTATACATTCTTCCGTTTTCCGAAAACTTCGCATGCACCTATTTCAAAGCACTCTAAACAGGCGAAGTCATCCTCCCATCATGAAACAACTGACATTTGTCAAACCATTCACATCCCATACTCAAGTAAACTGCCAAAGTCACCTCCTTAAAAGGAGTTACGTCAGATATCTTCTGTTGAAAATCTTCCAAAGTCAAAAATTTATCCCCAAGCTTTATCTTCAGAGTCTATATCGGCTTGTCAACTATCTACAACACTTTCTTAACCAGCTACTTCACCGTTTTGTGACTGTTGATCTACACTTGACTCTCAATCGGAATCAGCACGTCCAAATAGTTTACTATTTTGATCTTTATCTACTCGGATCTCCCAAAATAACTGAAAGGGATATAAGATCCGAATCCCGTTTTCGAATCCTATCTCTCTAAAATTAGCTTCAGGATAAGGAGGTATGACCATAGCTCATTTTGCAACTATTCACTCTGAAAAGCTTATTCAGTAAAAGCCTTACATTTCAATGCTGCCAACTTAGAAGTGATCTTTTCGTACTCAACTTTCGATAACTCGTAATAAATATTCCCTAATGCTTCCTTTTCCTCCTTCTCTCCACACTTCATAAAAAGTTTCTCAATTTCCGGAAAAATTCCCTTTTTTACACTCTCATGAGCCAGCGAAAACACATCAATAAAAGTATTATACCTCAATTTCGACCCTTCCCTCTTCCGCTAACTCTTAACCCCGTAATTCCCAACCAACAACACCTTCAACACCTCAAACTGCTTCTCCTCACTATAGTAATGCAAAAATTGACAAAAAGCAGGATCCTAACTCATCAACCCCGATATATCCTCGTAATTAATGATCATCTCCTCCTTTTCAACCGCCATATGCCCACAATATATCTGCAATAAATTGCGCAACAACTTCAACTGATTCTTTCTATTCTGGTCCTCATGGCCCAGTCTCACCTTGTGAATCTTATACTTCGTAAACAACAACCGTATCGTCCTCACCAAAATCCTAGAACAAACCGGCTCAATCTTTTTTCCCCTCTGTCTCTGTAGTATGCCGACAAATGTTTCAATCATTACAAATGTCTCCTCCGAATCCATCTTTTCCTTCAATGGCTCCAGTGCCGTCAACGACTCCTAATCCTACTTTGTTCCAAATACATTCTCCTCAACTCCCATTATAAACAACTCAAAATATATATTCAAGATCCGTTCCTTCAAGTCTTTCTTTAGCTTCAAATAGTGTTTATCGACAATCCTATACAGTTCTTCCAAACTTTTTGAGATAAACTATATCGGCGTCAACAAAATCAGCATCTCTATCAATGCAAAAGTCTCCTCATAAAAGTAAGACGCCCGACTCAACTTCAAAATTTCACCCATCATATAATCCCGATGCCTCTACAAATTTTTCTGCCCCAAATTCTGAATCGTTATATACAACACCTTACAAAGCTGTTCATGACTCTTATCCAACAAATTAAATATCACTCCCACCTACTTCTCCTCAACTGGTATCGTTGTCGATATAAACTAGAATACCTACTTTCCTTTCATTATAATCTAGGGGTGATTGTCAGGACGATAGATCTTTGGCAGAATCTACCTTGTGTAAATGTATTAAATTATCTGCTCCGGAGTTGGACCTTTCATCTTCATGTCCGATCTCCTACACACTTAGCATAATGTTTTCACTGCATATAGCTGCTGTTGTGATATCTTGCTGTTGAGCATCAGAGATATAATCAGCTTTTTGATCTCCCATTGCCACTATTTGTCAGCATACTTCAACCTCAAGTTCTCAGTCTCAACCTCATCCCACCTATCATTCAAATTACTCATCGTATAACCCATTTTATCTAACCTTTACTTCTTAAACCTTGAATAAAAAAACTTGTCACCTGAATCTATCGATTGCAAGTACTGCAAAATATTCTCTTCCAGTTTCTAAACCAGCTTCATCAGGTAAAAAGAGTACAGAACCGGTGACATCCTTTCGATCAATTCCAGGACTCTTTAGAAAAATTACATCCGATCCTAGAATTTTGTTTGCTCTTCATTCAAAACCACTTTCTCAATAAGATTCTCATTTAGACTAACAACCATGTCCACGAAAAATTGACTTATTTATTATCTTTTCACTGTTTTCAACGCTATTCTGTCATTTTTGTCCATAAACTATCCTATCATCAATTAGTCTTCTTTATAATACGTCGAATGATTCACAGTGAACTTCTTTGCATCACTGGCATCCGCGTCTGTATTGTGTGTTACTATCACAGGACCTTAATTGGGAGAAGTTATATTCCAAGAATCCGCAGGCTCGCATGGCAACGCAATAACAATGTTCTCCTGTACCTTCGGAGCCTCCTATTCCTTAGTATTTTTCTGTCCATCATACTTTACTTCAGCAGACATAATCTGAAACAAAAACTCATTTGCTTAACATATCCCCTTAAAAAATAAGCTGATCAACATCGGAATTGACTTCTTCAGGATTGTCTACTGCTCATTTTTGCAAAGAAATCTAATCTGCTCCTGAAGTGATTTCGGTATTAAAGGCTGCTTTTCCTTCTGTTTGTTATAAGAGATTATATAGGTTTCCAACTCCTCCTAAGTTGTTGTTGTAAAATCTGGAATCAATAGCTTTTAAGACTTCATATCTTTATGAAATTTTAGGGCTAGTTTTTTGCTGAGTTAATAACAATAGAGTAAATTTTAGTCAAATCAAGCTTACAAAAGGAATTTTAGTCTTTTATAAAAAGTAGAAATTACTTTTTTGACTGCAACACATAAACTCTTCATAAATAATCGAAATTCATCAAACTACCTATTAATACGCACCTCTGTCACAAATTGGTAATGAAAGACAAACTGTTATTTTTTCATTTTTTTCAATATAGAATTAATGAACCATTCTAAGCAAGATATCGAATATTCTCGTGAAAAAATCAAAAAAACCAGAAATATCTCAGTCACATCCATTTATTTATTCATTAACTCATCAAAAGTCCCTATTTTTACACTCCTCACTTTTCAATATGCCCAACCTTTTATACATTTTCCTGATAAAATTCCTGATTTTCTTAACATCCTCCCCATTCCTCAAACTATACTAATAATCTGAAGGTATAATCTCACACAAAATATCCTGATACTCCTCCGTAATCCTCGATGCCAACTGCACCGCCTCATCGTCCATCATCTCCAACTCCCGATCTATCACCTCCTTCAACCTCACCAGTCTCAACCTATCACTCTCACACTTACCCAAATAGTCCCCAACCCGCTTGTAGGAATTAATATCACCATCCGACAAAACAATCTCCAACTCTTCCTAATAATGAGTCTTCTCCTGCTCATTCTTAGTCTCCTCAATAAAAATATTTCTCAACTCCTCCTTCTTCATCTAATACTAAGTTCTCCTTCTCAAACAAGTCTACAGAAGACCAAGAAGCTAATATCTACGTTCCTTCTAGTTTTATGTCGTTCTAAGGATGTTGCTGAATGTACGGGTGGTCTAGTTGGTCTTGTTGACACCATCGCTAAGCAGACGGTCCTCATCTAAATATTTCTTTATGTTTTCCTTGTATAGCCCAAACTTCTTCAAAAGCTCACTAGTATCCCCAATGCTCCTCCAAATCTCCTCATCTGCCCCAAATATCCTCAAAATCGAACAGTACTTAACTCTCTGATTGATTATCTTCGAGTAGTTATGGAAAGCCTTTGCTTCATCAGACTGTTTCTTGAGCAATTATTGAAATAGTGCGTCTTGCTCCCGACTGTAATTTTCAATTTCAATCCAAGCATCTTTTTAACTGTTTTCTAAATATTGATCTTTTTCCTTGATTTTTAGCAACTCTTCAAATGCATTGGTAAGATCTTTCTGATTATTGAAAGCATTAACTTTCTGGAACTCCCTCAAATTTTAACTGCCAAATACACTCTAAATTTATCTGATCCTTTCCTCTCTAATACTCCTTAACTGTCCGAGCACATCCTGAATCTTCTTCACATATTCAATCTTGACATCCTTTATCACTTCCCTCTCCTTAACCTTCCCATTCAACAAATCGTAATTGGAGTTTTTCGCCTCAAACAAAGGCTCTATCCTCTGTACGTTATTGCCAGTCTTGTTCCCAGCCATCGTCTTCAAGTTGTCCTCAATCATGTCCAACTTCCGACATATATCAATCACCTCGCTGTTCTTTTTTTCCAACTGTATTTAACATATCAAATTACGTTCTGATCAACCTTCCTCAGCTCTGCCAAGTTTTCGTCGATCATGTTCTCCAAATTTTTATTTTTCTACCAAAATTTCTAGGATCTCATCGCCGTTCTGTCATCATCTCTCTGAAACTCTGGTAAGCTCTGTACAATTTTTCCCAGAATGTTCACTGCACTTTTGGGTGTGTCACAAAATCCCGAAATTTTCATAAACTCCTGATCTCCCTGCAGATCCAACAGCTCCTTCTCCTTAAAATGCTAGTTTACCATCCCATCGTGCCCTACCCTCGATCCAATCAGAGACTCCATACGTTCGTGTTTGTCATCTCTCACTTTTCTTTTCTTCCAAGATATCAGCTTCTTTCTCACTCCTAACAAATAAATAATCTAATTCACTACACTTTAATTATAATGTTTTACTGTTGTTATCTAACTACAGGTTTATTTCTGCCAAACTTTTGTTGCTACCCTCGTATTAATCGTAGTTTGGAGTTGATGTTCCTGTGTATGTCAAATTGATGTTTGTTCCGGATGCTGTGTTGGCCCTCTTCCTTCCACCATACTCTGTGCTAAGTGGAGAGTTCTAAGAAAACTATTTCATTGATGGCGCATTTATACACGAATCGTTGACAGTGTCCAAATTTTATTTGATTGTCTTTGTCATCACTTGAAATTACCATAAATTCCGTACTTGCATTGCCATTCAGAGGTTGATTACGCTAGGCCAGAGGGGACACACTTTTAGTGTTGAGACGTTTGGTTATGTTGTTTACGTTCAGATGCATTTATCCTTAATTTAATTTAAATTTTTAACCGACTCCAAAAATATAAACCTAAACTTCATTCTAACTCAAAAAAAGATGTCAAAAAAAAAAAAATTTTTTTTAAGGAATCGAATATTTCGGGGGTTATAAGTAGAGAGAGATTATAGCAGAAATTCCTTAAAGCTAGCCAGATTTCAATCTGATTTATAATATATTGACAGGAAAATTCTAAAGAAGGCAAATAAATAATCGCCAACAGCAAAAGGAAATTAGCAAATTTTTCAATTTAAAAAAAAGGCAGAGCGTGAAATAATGGTTTTTCAGTAATAAACAAACTCCGATTTTAGATGATTTAATTTATTGAACACATAATTTTAATGCAACCAAAAGATCAAAATTAACCATCACAACGCCCAAGAATGTAGTTCATGAAAGGAGTAACTCTGGAAACATACCTTCGTGACTCCCTCCAAATCGCAACCGAATAGCGCTAAAAAAACCAAGAAAGCCTATATGAAACATCAATCCCCCATTATATGAAACCCATCGACACCTTCGCCATCAATTAAATGGACTAAGACAACTACGATTAATCAATGTAACATATCAACAAACCCACCCCGTACCTCAAAAGAGACTAACACAGCTCCAATATCCTACAAGCCGGTGGAACTTCCATCTTCAAAGGACTCTCCCAGTTCCACGATCCCCCTAAAAATGTTGATAGAGTCAACATCATCAACAGAAATAAAAACTCCAATACGCCCAGCCCTTTTAAATATTAAAATAACAGCCACACGCCGTCCAAAATACCCATGTCAAGGACATTATATGGAACTGACATGTTTAGCTTCAGTCAACATCCCAAAAGTAACATCGGCAATACTACGCTCCACGGCAAGTTTTTAAGAGGAGTGTCAGAAAAAAAGAATGACAAAGAACATGAAAAGTAAAAAGTTTCAAAAAACAAAAAGAAAAATACAGACATTAAACTTAAAACACTATCCAATTTCGATATGGGAAAGATATAAAAATTCAGAAACAATGCCGATTTTTTTGTCTAAGGATTCAAGGACAAACTCTATCATAGAAATCCACGTATTAAAAACTGAATAGCAGCATTAAAGCTCTTGTAAAAACTTTCTGATTTTTTTTCTCATTTTTTGCATATAAAAATATTTCCCTGTTTTGTTATTATTTAGGGTTCGAGAATGACTTAAAATAATCCAATATTTGAAAATGGGTAAAAACCGCTCACAAACACTCCATAAAATTAAATGATTCCACTTAATACAGATCCTTCCAACCAGCCCCTCTAATAATAACAACTGCCGCCTCAACCCCAGCAGAACTACTTCCTTGTCCCACCAATCCCCGAAAATCTCACTTACACTCAAGCCCTCAAATAGTCCGATTCCAGCATTAAACTCATGACTAATACATACAGAACCTTCCAATAAACCCGCCCATTTTAATAAAAAATTGAACTCGAACCTCAAGAAATCACACAGGAAATTAAAATGGAACTGAAAAGAAGAGTCTAAGCTATCTTTAACAAAATGATATAAGGGCTCAAGGTTCTGTCTGGATAAGGCGGATAAACCGATATTAATTCGCATTTGGAAAAAGTACTAACGAAAGCCAGAGAATTGTTTGCTCTCTGTCAAAAAATCAAAGTTTTTGAGGTCAGGCAGTCTGTATGTCACATAATGAAAAAAGAAACCAGCCAGATTCTGGCTTAGGTGTAAGAAGCCTAAAGAACTTTAGCTTAGTTCGACAAATATATCGAGTAAAACAAGAAAAAATAAAACTAAAGTGAAATCATACCCAAATATGACGAGGAACTCGTCAATTACCAACAATAATAAGATTACTTTAATAACTGAACTTTTTGATTCTGTATATACAATTCAAAATGAGCCTCTCTTCTCTCGATTTTTGGCCTATTTTCTCTTTGCTTCCCTATAAAAAACCTGATAAATCCAGGAATCAGATCCTAAAACTGAAAATTTCTTAAGTAAAATAAAATAATGGCAGAAAGTTAACAGAAAAAGTCTTTAGGAGACTTCCTTTCCCAAGCGACAGACAAGATATCAGAAAAAACCAGCAAAAACCTCAGATAGCTTCAAAGCGATATTAATCTCATCGGCTCCACACAATAAATCTCTTCCCCTTAGAAAGAATAGAGTATAATTTCTAACATATTCCAAGATAACTTCACCAATGAATTTGAATCTCAGCCGTAACAATAATCAAACAAAACTAACTAAGTTCCCAACTTGCCACTGGAATTATCATCTGCTGATCCCAGCAATAGTTTAGTTGGTAAACCCTTTTTCTTTATTTTAGCCAGCAAATAAGAACCGCAAAGCATGGGCACCTCGCGGATTCGCTAAATTTAGAATGAAAAGCTAAAGGTAATGAAGTAACTAAAGAAAATCGACAGTGAAATTGCAGATTTGAAAGGAATCACTCATTAACCTCACACCAATTAAAAGTAGTTTCAGAAAAAAGTTAAAATTTCCTAAGATTAAGACGCTCAGAAACAAGCCCAGAAACTAATAAAACAGCTCAATAAATAACGGAAAATCTTAGAAGACAAGCGAAAAAAGTAACAAGAAAAACTTCTGCAACAGCTCCAAGCCGAAGAATAGGAGAGAAGAGAAGCTAGGGAATCATAACTTTTAAAAGCCAAAGAAGAAAGGCGTCTGGCTATCGAAAAACGGCTAGAAGAAGAAAGAAGGAGAAAATAGTAAAGAAAACTTATCGATGCTCAAAGCAACCAGCTCATTTCACAGCTCAAAAGATAAGAAAAAATCGAAAAGTAGAAAAGCATGGTTCCCAGTCAGTTATTCTAAGTCTAACACAGGAAAAAGATTCTATAAAATAAGAAAAAGTTAGATTTCACATAGATCTAGTAACATAATCGCAAGTATCTCGAACAGAAAAAATCCAGAAGACACCGAGAATAATAGAATCGCAGTCTCACAAAACAAAACAGTTAGTTCCAACAAAAAATATACCCCAAAAATAGATGGATGGAGCTAATTGAATAGTAAGACAAAAAAAAGTTCCAAGAGGAAAGGCAAAAGTCGGAGTTCAAAAAGAATCAGATCTAAAAAAGGAGAAAGTATGGTGAACTTGTCAACAACATGTTTAACATCGGAAAGAAAGATAACGTCCTGGAAAATAGCAACCGCAGCAGGGACAAAAAACCCCAGACCCCATAAGAACTACCCAAAGTTCCAAACGCTGCCAAGTAACAAAAAAGAAAAACACATGATCACAGAATTTTCAACAAAGAAGAGTCCTTACCAGCACTCAGAGACAAACCACCCCATCAAAGCCGTCAAAACAGAAAAATACCCCTCCCTCCCACAAAATAATCCGATCCCAATCAGTAAGAAAGAGAAAAACTACAAAAAATCAGATAGTACTAACTTAGAAAACAAACCAACTAAAGAATCAAAAAACTTGAAAATAAAAGTCAGTAACGAATCAGCCAACAACCAACCCGTCATAAATATGAAAACTATCTCGGGAAAGTCAATGTCAAATCCAAACAATAGTAACAACAGGGTTAATGGAAAAAAGTTCTTAATAATAAAAATATGTCCTCGTAGGAAAAATACAAGTAGCTGATGAACAAAGCCAATCTCATGGAAAATAAGGCCAAATTCAAATAAGATCTCAATAAAAATACCGATGAAGACACCATCAACTTATATATCGGGAGTATTCAAGCCAAGCTTGCCCTGCTTTAGAAATTCTGACACCTTCTGGAACTCTTCAAGATATTTGATATCAAATTATTCTGTATTATTAATGCCTAGTCAAGGGACATACTCCTCTTGAATATGAACCTGAGTTTATCAAGGAATATATCTGTGTGCTAATTAATCAGAATAAAAGGAGAAATCTCTTATAACGAATTTATACAAAAAACGTTCGCAATATGTAAATTACACTGATCCTCCCCTTTCTCCAAACATTCTCCCAACAAATTCGGGATTCCTGCTTAGAATTGATAAACAAAAGAATGAGAATTCAAAACTTTGGAGTACGACTAGTTTAAATAAAGTATGACAGATTGGAGTTATATTAAAACGAGCGGCATAGAGTATCAGGAAAAATTGGATTATTTCTTGAGATTCGCAAGCTCTGTGGACGACTCATTACAAGGAAAAGTTGCCTAATTTTTAATTTTGACAATTTCCACTGGAGACTGGTCCTAATTTCTTTAAAAATATTTTTAAAGGCTCAAAATGTGGCCATTGAACTTATTGATAGTTATGTTATGCCGATGCTTCCCCGATTCAATGTGCTGAAATAATAACAAAATAATGTACCTCCAGATAGTCCTCATATTCATCATGGCATACCGCACAATAATTGCTCTTTCGATTCTGTTTGGCCACCATCTACATTATTATCAAAGAATAAAAAAAGGTACGGCCTCTGGGAAAAGGCAGCTAAACTTGCACTTACTATCGATTTGTCGTCCGAAACTACCTCCTCAACCTTCACCGAGTGCTTCCTCTGCAATCTTTCGTCATTCTCACTGTAAAATTTCTGAAATTTCTTTTAAAAATTTACCTTTTCTTCCTCCAAGATAAAGCTAGGTGTGTAGAATTTGCGATCATCATTGAATACAGGTATCAATTTCTCAAAGTTTTCTGTTATTCTTGAGTTAAATATCCGATTACTTGTTGACTTTAGGACATAATCTAATCTTTATTTCTTTACGAATGTATAGATTTTTTGATACGGGTTTCATTCTGAAAATGTGGTTCTCACACCATCCTTTCTTTGAACAAGTTGGACACTTCTTGGTCTTTGCCATCGCTAGAAATTCAATTATATAAAAAAATATACAGAGTTGTTAAATATAAATATTCACTTAGTTCATACTCATGTTGCGCTTCCACTCCCTCGCAACTTCATTTTAATTTATTTTAACCTCAAATTATTATCCTAACTTACCTGGCAATTCCCTTTTCATATTATGAATTTGTTTTTCGAATAGATTCCTTCGTTTATTTTACTGTACTCTCCACTTTCACAGTTTCATACAAAGATCTCTACAAAGGTGCGCTACTGTAATTATTAGCTATTTTTTCAAACTTATTAAGTGAGGAATTCAACCTTTTCTTACATTATTGAAGCAATTCCATACTCATTTACCAATTAAAAAATATTTGAGAATTTAGAAACAGAGTTTGTAAAAATCCAATAAATCACTTTAAAAATAGCTAAAGAACAACCCTCCACACAGTTTACAAAACAAAACTCAAAAATGTATTCGCTTACATTCTTTATCCTCCGTATGAAATGATCTCATTAAATTAACAGTTTATTAATCTATAAAAAAACAAATTAAATGATTCAGATAATAATAAGATGAATTCCGAGAAAGATTTCAAGTCATAATCTTTCAATGGCATCGATCTCGAAATGCCGCTACTCGAATCCGAACCCTAACCAAGCCCCAACAACTAATAACCAGAACACTAAGACCTCTCCCTCAGAAAAATTACATGTACCAACTCCGAAGTTCAATACCTCTACGAAAAATAAAAACCCAAATAGAATCTAATCCGTAACCAAAAATACTCTATCATTACCTTCATACCCAAAGTTCTCTATGAACAGTTTAAATACTTCTTTAACCTCTTCTATCTACTAACTGCGCTTTCTCAGTTCGTACCCATTCTTAAAGTTGGCCTACTATTCTCGTTTGTAGCACCTCTTGCCCTCGTGCTCTTTCTAACCATGTGTAAAGAAGCATATTAGGATTATCAGAGGTATTTGAAAGACAAGCAAATCAATTCTGCGAAGTTTATGTAACATTTGTGCTCACCTATTTTAGGATTTTTCAGAGGGAAGGGCTCAAATGCGTAAAGTCTTCATAGCTCAAAATTGGAGATATTCTGGAACTCAACACGGGAGACGATGTCCCAGCCGATACTGTCATTTTAACCTCACTAAAGTAAAAAAGTTCTTTTTTCATAAAAACTGACCAGCTTGACGGCTAAACCGATTGGAAACTACGAAAGCCCTTATTCTAGTCTATAGATTAAATCCAAAACTTCAAACTATCCTACTCCGACATAAACCCAAACATCTACCAATTCTAGGGCGCAGTAACAAACTCTGAATCCATAAAAAGCGGGATCGGACTTGACAACACAGCATGGCGAGGAGTAAGAGTTGCCGCCGGAAAAGTACTCGCAATGGTAATTTACACTGGAGTAGATACCAAACTCTCACTAAACATAAGTCAAGCTAAAACCAAATTCGGCAAATTTGACAACTAAATAAACTTTTTCAGCAAAATCCTCTTCCTTCTCCTACTAGGATTTTCAGTAATGTTGATATTTCTCCAAGGTTTCAGCGGATCTCTACTCGACAACTTTGTCCTATTCTTCAAATACTTCCTCCTACTCAGCTCCATCATACCCATCAGCATGCGAGTCAATCTCGATTTCGCCAAACTTGTCTACAAATGGCTCATCGATCGCGATCAAAACATGCCATAGGCCCTTTGTCGCAACAGCAACATTCCAGAATAACTGGGAAAAATAAACTACATCCTATCAGATAAAACAGGCACACTGACCCAAAACTAAATGGTCTTTAAAAAATTTTGTCTCAGCTAAGAATATCAGTTTGACATTGATGACACCGTCATCATGAAACAAGCTCTAAGTCTTGGATATCATCCCTGTCAAGATATCAAAACCAACTAGAGATAATTTAGATAACTTCCCTACATGATCACTGACTCCATTACTGCACTCATGATCTGTCATAATGTCACTCCCGTTATTTAAGAAAATGGGTAGAGAAACCTACAAGGAAGCAGTCCAGATTAACTCACTCTTGTCAGATTTGGATAGTCTTTGGGTTTTTAACTTATAGAAAGGACGGAAGAGCTAATCAAACTCAGAAATCCAGCCGATGAAATCCAAGAATTCCAAATCCTAGACATGTTCCCCTTCACCTCGTAATCAAAAAGAATGTCAATCATCGTCAAACATGTATAAACTGGAAAAATAATCCTTTACTTAAAAGGTGCAGACTCCATAATGCAATCAAGAATTCCCACACTAGACTAATCTTTCATGCTTTAGGCATGCTTAGATCTTGCTAACGATGGTCTCCGAACTTTAGTCATCACATAAAAACTTATTTCCTAGTAATACTACTAACAATGGAAAAAACAACTACTCACTGCTTCTTCTTCCATGAAAGATCGAACCGAAAAAATAGAATAATGCCGAAAAAAACTATAATCCAATATGATCTTCCTCGGTGTCACTGGAGTCTAAGACAAACTCCAATAAGGTGTTGTGTAAACTATCAATTCTGCCAGAAATATCGGAATTAAGGTCTGGATGCTCACTGGCGATAAAATATAAACCGCTATCTGTGTTGGCCGAGCCGTTAGATTAATACAAGGAAGAGCCTAAGGTCTTTTTGTCATCAACGATATGAAAAGCAGTGAATAGTTTAGATAAAAACTCAAGTAACTTTACTAGTTTGTTCATCTCCAAAGATAAGATCTAAAATAAGTCGAAAAAATCAGCTGCGTGCTCGTTATTGACGGAATGTCACTGAAAATTGCTCTGAATTAAATTGCCGAGTAATTCTTTGAACTTGCCATTAGAATGCCTGCCATTATCTGTTCAAGAGTATCCCCAACCCAAAAAGCATAAATCGCCACTCTAGTAATCAAATACAACAAAACTTCAGGTAGGGTCTTAGGAATCGGTGATGGTGGAAACGATGTCGCTTTGATTCAAGCTGCCCATGTCGGAGTAGGCATCTATGGAAAATAGGGAATCCAAGCAGCACTAGCCAGCGACTTTTCAATCCACACCTTCGAACATCTAAACCACCTACTATACTGGCACGGAAGACTAGCTTCCCTAAGAAGCTCAACACTCGCCCAATTCATAATCCACAGAGGAGTAATAATATCGATAATGCAAACAATCTTCATAATCCAATTCTATTTCGTCCCAATCCCAATCTACAACGGAATCTTACTCCTAGGATACTCAACAGTTTTCACAATGCTACCAGTTTTTTCACTAGTAATCGATGAAGACATAACAAGAGCAGTCGCCCAATAATTCCCCATCCTCTATAAAACCGCATAATAAACCAGCTAGGTCTCACCATACAGTTTTCTATATTGGATGTTTATTTCCTTCTATCAGGTATAACCTTTTCCTTATTAAAACTCAGGGCTCGATTATTATGATCATGATCACAGTCATGATTTCTGACAAATCTTTCTTTATGATCACAACTGTTTCCTTTACTTGTCTCATTGTCATCGAGTTTCTCAATATCTTCACAGCAGTAATTTTTTGCTATAATTCTAGCTGCATAAGATCCACTGGAGCCAAATTATTTCTATAATTGCCTCACTTATCGTCTATGCCTGTAGTATGTTCCTTCTGAAAAGCATTCTAAATGCCAGATAACTATTCACTTCAGCCTGTTTCTTCATCACCATGCTTATCGTCATTATGGCATGGGGACCACCATTTGTCTATGAATATGGGAAAAGGTGGTTTTTCCCATCTTAAGGCTAGAAAATTATGAGTAAGGCTAAATTGCTGGAAAAATCTTGATTTATCTTTGATTAAAAGTGTAATTTTTGGTAAACAATCGAAAATAATAACCGTGTTAAACCGTTTTACCTCAATTTGATATCGGGCACGAAAATATATTCAAAATTTGATTGACATATCACTAAACAACCGATTGCAGTTGGCCAATTTTGACATCTTCTTATGAACCTTGAACTTCTGCAATCTACTGACTAGCTTCCTACTATTCTAATAGTCCTTCATATCTTTTTGAAAATCAAAATCAGCTTTCCTCTCTAAAATCCTTTTCGCTATAATCGGATTTTCCCGCTCGATCTCCGTTTTTAGCCTCTTCTCATTTAAATAGTTGTGCGAATGACCAGTAACTAACACACTGCCCTACAATAAAAAAGCTACCCATACTTTTTTTCCCATCGAAGGTTTGTCCCTCCGTGTCTGAATCTTTGCCAAATGGTCGACTAACTTGTGGTTGCTATGAGTTATCTCTGTTTTTCGTTCTAAATTCTCTTATTATATCTTTACATCGTCTATGGAAATTACGACTCGTCTCCTTCCTATAAAAACTCAACGTACATGCATAGCCTAAGCTATCTAAAGTCTTCTCATGGATTCCGTCCTCCTTGTTTTGGAATCCCTAAAAGACGAGTTTGTTATCTCCATCAGTCTTTTATAATGACTAAGCTTATTCAAACTCACACAGTGCGCCTCACTCGGCTTTAACCCATTAATCATTTTTATTGAGCATTTTATAAAAGTTAAAGCGTTTTTTTACTACGATATGCGGTGGTGCAAAACGAGTCCCAAACAAATCAAAGAACGACTAAATCTAATAACTCTCAATACCTCCGTGAGTTATGAATTGCAATTTTAAAGAATAAATCCAATCTAAAAGTCAAAATATGCAATTTAAAAAAAAATGAATTCTATTTTACGAATTTATAAACAATCTCTCCCTTAAAACCCTCAAAAACATTCTCTAATAACCCCATAATGCAAGTACAACCAATAGTATAAGGCTAAAACAAACCAAAAGCACCTCCAAAAAAGCTACACCCCAACAACTAACAACAAAATTTGATCCCCAAATAAATAAACAAAGATGGGAAACAAAAATACGTCATACATCGAATCATGGAAAAGTACAATATCATCCTAATATCAGCATGATCTTTCAAATATTCATTACCATTATCACCCTCGGCTCTCTCTTCCTCTAAGATATCCGTACCATCTTCTTTGGAATCTAGTCTGATAACATCATCGATATCATCCATCTCACCTTCCTTGGCATATTCATGCTTTAAATATTCGTGAGTCTCACTATTGAGGGGTACCCGTTCTCCTTTTTCTTCTTCCTTGATATCATATCCACTCTGTCAATTGCACTCGATGTCAGCTTTATCACCGCTCTCCTCTATAATACCAATACTAACTCAAGGTTTCAAATCAATCAGATCATTCTACAATCTAAAGCCTCCAGGGCAGCCGCTAGGGCAGTCAGAATAATGAAAATATTCAGACTTACACGAGTTGTCAAACTTTACAAAACCGCACTCAAAACTCAACAAATCTCATAAGAAAAGAAAAAAAAACTTATCAAATAAAAACTCATCAAAAATAAAAAAGCTAGAGTTGTCAACTCATTGACTGAATTACCAAATGTAAATCCCTCAAGACTAAGTTCTCTTTAAGGAGGCAATATGGAACTAATACATCCCAACTAGCAATCTCCTAACTAAAATTCCCCTAACGAACTTAGTCCGAGTCCAAAAATGTCTCCCTCACGTTTGGTTCCCTCCTCAATTAAAGTGAATGACAAATAAGGCTAGGTCTTATCTCCCTAAGATGTCAAATCTGATTAACAATCTTAAAAAGGATAGAGTAAAATCAGCAAGATTTTGTCTGAAACAACCATCAAAAAAATAATCATTGTTATCCTTCTTATCATGTTCTCGATTCCACTGCTAGAAAGTGACATTTATTTCACTGAGGATACCGCTTGGACTTTAAATGTCAAATACCTTAATAAAATATTGTACTTAAACATCATTTTATCATTAGGCTTGACCCATCAGTCCCGCTTTCATTCATAAACCAATACATAAGTGCCACTCTTACCAAAACAATCAACGAAGGCTAAAATTTTGATGTTATTGCCTTCCTATCTCCCTACAACTAAATAGCATCACAAACATACCTAGACATTAATAACTAAAGAGTTAATGACCTCGGAGTCTTCGAAAAAACCGTTGATTTAGCAAATGTCAGCAGCATTCGACCAGAACTAACAGCAAACATCAACAGCGGTGGCGATCCCGCTTTTACAATCCTTATAACTTATCGCAAATTTAACAGAATAGACTCATGTAGCTTCAATGTAATTCAGGGTTTTCAGTTGGAAAAACTGTGTTTCTATGTTTTACCTTGGTTTATCTTCTTAGCTCCTTCAACAATAAAATTGCAGAAATGATAGTCTAACCCATTTAACAAATGATGGAAACTGTTAAAAATCCTAACCATAGCAACTAAATCACTGCAAATACAGAGGAAAACTACTAAACTGCCATTGTTCATAACGCCATTTTGAAAATTAGAAGACTGATGGGAATGATATTCGGTCAACGAGGTTCTGAATTGATCTATTCTCACATATTTAGCAAAAATTAAGAACAAAACAATTTTTTAGACACGAAAGATAAAAAGTTCGGAATTTATGGCATTTGTAAAATTAAGAATTTCTATGAAATTTCACAAATACTAAGTAACTCTAAATCCACTGATTATAGATAACGACACCCTTAAACTAGCCAACGACGTAGCAAGCATAGTTCATTCCGCAGTTTATCGTTACGGCGGTAATGCCGTCAAAAACATGGCCGATGGCTTCATTGTCTCATGGCATCTTCCCCCAGAGTAATAAAAATAACTCGGAAAATACAACAAATCCGAAGACAAACAAAGTTATCTAAACGTTTTCGCAGACTACTCCTTATACTCTCTGATCAAAATCTTCGTAAAAATCAACAAAGAGTCAAAATTCCTAAAATATCGAAAAGACCATCTCATGAGAAATTAAAAAACTTTCACACTTGATATGTGCTGCACTCTTAGTGTCGGATACTCCTGCTAGGGACTCCTAGGATCCTATTTCAAAATGGATTCTATGTATATTGGGGGCAAAATGAATGAACTGTAAAGACTAAACAGTCTTGCAGACTCCTATAATTTAAATATACTCCTAGATTCGGATTTTGTCAGTACTCTGACAAATTCCATGAAAAAATTCTGCAGAATAGTTGACCGGGTAAAACTCAACCCATAAGGGAACCCCTTCTCAATCTACACCGTCGACATGGACCTCCAAAACATCAGTCCTCCGCGAAACAAACACGAAAAATACAAAAATATATAAGACAGACCTGACGTTCAACTCAAACGGTAAATAAACATGGAGTACCTTAAAGACGAGGTCTAAATCAATAATTATAACGCACTAGTAACACTTTCTCTTTACTCAGGCATTTGCTAACAGCAAAAAATAACTCCGATAAGTCCTCAGAAATGCCATTAGCTAAGAGGTAAAACAACGATATTATCTCGCGTTCAATCTGTATTTGTCAGGAGATTGGCGATAGGCAAAACTGCGGTACATATTTGCTCTATTCTTAGCTTATTAGAAGTTATCAAATTGAAAAAACAAGATAAGCTCAGCGACAGACTTTGGGATTTTATGGAAATGCATAATTTCACCGCACCAAACAATTGGGATAAGTGTCGAGATTTCACAGAAATCCCATCTTAAAAATCTATAGGTCTCTCTCAGTTCAATATAAAGTGATTCTTAAATATTTGTGTGTTTCTTTTACTTTCAAATAATTCTCATTCATTTTTGTAATACCTCCGAAATAAGGCACATCAATTCTTTCGCTGAGAATTGGGGATGACTCAAGAAGGGAAGACAGTCTGCAGTTTTTTCTTTAAATAGTCAAAGAAGTGCAAGTCTTAGTCAGATATTTTACAATTCGCCCAGTTTTATAAGGGTTATTCGGAGCCATTCCTTGCAACATTGATTACCGTATAGCACTGCCTGAAGTGAATAAATACAGGTAAAGACTTCCGAATATCTCCGATTTTTTAATTAGAAAACTATTTAAATGTTTACTTATAATTATAATTTTATAATCATCAGTATACCCTTCAACAAGATGCCTAACCTACTCTGGAGAACTCACCCACGCAACTACGGAAAGGACAGCAGAGAGTGTCGACACACCGGACGCAAAACCGGACTTATCAGAAAGTACGGACTCGATCTCTGTAGACAAAGTTTCAGATAACTTGCACCAACCATCGGATTCACAAAAACCAGATGATTTTTGTATTCGACTAAATATTCAAAAAATATATATTTATTCACAACTGGATTTGTTCTAATTAGTCGACCTAAGAAGAGTAAGAATAACACTTAATTCCCATTTCGAATAAAATCGAAGCCCTTTCTAATTGCATAGTTAAGAGTATTCTTAGATTATGAAGTTTTGAAGCAGTTTTAGAAAGTGATAAATGTCAATTTGACAGTTCAAATATGAGCAACAGACAATTGGAAGTTATTCGGAAGTTTAAGATTCTGTCTCTTTATTGTAGAACGATATACAGCAACAAAAATCTAAATAAATCAAAAAGAATTGGTAAAATAAGTTTGATGCAAGACCTACTACGAAGCGCATTCATTTCTCTTATAAGATTTACATTCATTCTCCTTTTATGATTGCATACACACGATCCAATATTATTTAGGATGAGTTTTTTTCAATAAAGTAAAAATTCCGACGGCATCACCCAAATATTTTCTTGAAATTGAAGTTACCTATTGCTGACTTTATAAAAACAAAAATATCAAAAATATTGTTGCTCTTCCAGTTTCATAAACTGTTTATTTCTCAAGATAATATACCATCCTTTTCCCGATTCATTTTCGTATTTTCCTTCGGCGAAGTACTGTGAAATTATAGGTATTTTTTTTAGATATATTATCCCAGCTATAATTTTAATAATCAAAAAAACTACAACTCGATGGGTGCTATGTGCAAGAATCAACTGAAAGACATGTAAAACTACCAGAAAAAACTTGGAAATAAAGTTGAAGGAACTGTTAAAGCAAAAGCCTTTGAAAAAGCTGCCGAAAACATTGAAGTTGAAGGAGCAACACAGTTTAAGTTTGTCTATGATACCTAACATGTTTCAGGGATGAACTTCGGGTATGATTCATAGTAGAGAATTGTTTCAAAACTCACCAACAAATCCGAACAGTTTGTTCCAATGGACCCTATTGAAAAAACCAAAACTTATTACAGTATACAGATAATCAACATGGAACGAGATGTATTCTTTGGGATTCAATCTGAAGAGTCTAGGAATAAGTCCAGCTTTCATACTCACAAAGATACCATTTTTTACAACTGCCAGTATGGCGAGGTGAGGTTTGCAGGATCAGCACAGAAAAACGTAGTCCAGAAAGGAAAATGCCAAACGGGAGACGTGATCACAATTATCATTGACCTGGAAAACTTGAAATTGGAATGGAGGAAAAACGGGACCCCTATCCTTGACGACCCAATCACACTTCCAATGAGCTATCGTGACAAAAAATGGTTTATCGGAGTAGAAATGTATCAAGCCTCAGACAAAGTGAAGTTATTATCTTGATTTTGCTTGTATAAACCCGTAGGACCCTCTTTTTTTACTCCTGTTTTTGTACGATTATTGGCACCTTCCACAAAATATATTTATTTCTCCCATAAGATCATTATTCCTACCACTTTTTTCAATCATCATATATAGGAGACACACGTGATGTTATACGATAGTTACAAAAATATTTTTTCCGAAGTAAACTTGACCCATTAGTTCCACCTTCACCCATAAACCAATGTATCAGTGTCATTCTTGAATCCGTAGAAAAAAAAATCATCAAATGTAACAGGAATAACCATAAAATTGGCCTTGCGAGCGAATAACAAACTGAACTTCCAAATTTTGAATGAATTATCAAAAAATAGGCAGAATGCCAAACAAAAACAAGAATTAATCATCGTATCGGCGTTTGTTTATGGATTGATTCGACAACAAGTGTTTTGGTTTGGTTAATTCTGGCAGATACCTGTTCGGCTTAGGATCCTGTTGCCCGCCTTTAAGTTTCGGTTAAGAAAACTTCCAAATCCTTTTCAATTTTTGCCAGAAACTACAAAAGTAAGCCGTTCACCCTTGAGCTCAAAGTAAAATTCTTACGGTGAATAATTTATTGCTCTTATAAGAAAATTTCAATTTTTTGGAGATATTTCTTTAAGTATTAAAAATTTTGTGCCATCTAAATTTCAAAGAATATATTACACTGCTGTAAGGACTTCTGAAGACTTGCATAGTCTCTTTCCATGCTTTATAGATTTATTGCTACTTATCTTGATTAAAGTAGGTTTGTTGGCCTTCACCGATATTTTACACTCGTAGCTAATTTTTTTTTGCATCGGTACGCTTGCCAGAATCAATTTCCTAAGGTAGGACTCGTAAATAACGAAGAGAACTAGTCGCTGACTCATGTTTTTTTTTAAACATCCCCACCATAGCTTGAAACCTTGCCTTTTCCGCAGAAAGGTCTAAATTCTCCACCCTATACTAGCTTATTTGTTTTTCCATTCTTTTCATCCTTTTTAGGTCCCACTATCTCATGTTTTTTACTAATTCTTCGACTCCAACTAGCTGACACAACATCAATTCAGCATTTTTTCTGAGTAAAATGTCAAAGTACCGTATTTCTCCTACTAGAGAATCCAGATAATGCTTCGAATCTTGATCTCGAACTTTTTTTGAGAAGTTGGATAAGTTCTAGCAGCATTTTTGAATGGCTTCGAAACTTCGAATTTGGGTCTCACTCAGGTTCAAACGAACTTCAATTCTTTCCTCAATATTCTGTTGATTTATGAAACATGTACATATTCATTAGAATCAGCTGAATCGTCTGCATAGGTACTCACAGAGCTTTCATCCATTTATGATTCTGAGTATAACTATTTTAATCGGCTATATTTAGGTCAATACCGCGATTATTTTATCAAAATATAAATACTATGAAAAATCTTAATCCCATCAACTAATATCCGAATAGCTTTATCACTTTGTCACTGTTCCAAGCATAATCATTCATTGAAAAAATAAATATGCTATAAATATAGGTTTCGATACAAGATCACAAAAACACCGATGCATCAGAGCTATCCTCCACTTTTCTACTCCTCTTAGACCTCTTAGACCTCTTAGACCTCTTAGACCTCTTAGACCTCTTAGACCTCTTAGACCTCTTAGACCTCTTATTCGTTTTACTAATCTCCTGAATCGTCTTAATCCAAGTCTAGAACATCGTCGGCATTATTATTTCCTCCGACTACTTTCACACTTTCATCATCCAAGTTGATTGTCTAGGTGTCTGGAGTCTCTTCAGCGGCATTTTCAGTCACCTCTTTCGCCTTTATCTCTTCTTCCTACATTTCATCAATCTGCTCCTGAGTAACCTCGATATCAGCAATCTACTCCTTAATTTAAAACGCAGTGTTAATCAACGAATAAACACTCTTCGAGAAGAAGTACGGATCTTTGATCAGAAACCCTGTATGTATTAAACCCGCATGATACAAATTCTGGACCAAACTCTTCGTATTCTCATCTGGTTCATCCTAAAAATAAATCTAGTAGTTACTTCAACCATCTTGTTAAGCTCCTGAATCATAGGGTGATGCGGGTTTATCTCCAGAATATTCCTTTACTTCTGATATCCGTAGGTGTTAGTCTTCATTGCCGTCGCAGATTACAGCCTCTCCTTATTTGGAGTATCATTCATCATGTCCGCAACCACAACCGCAGGATTATTCACCAATCTCATTGAAATTTTTACATCCTTTATATTTGCTTTTAACTCTTTCTTTGCATAGTCTATCAAAGGAGTATAGGTCTTAGTCAGATATTTCACCTCCTTTCTCAACTCATCAGTTTTATAAGGCTATTTAAAGTCATTCCTTGCAACATTGATTATCCTGTAACTTTTATATTCTCTGAAATGATGGAACACCGTCTCATCCAAAGCATCGTCTCCCAAAATAACTTCGTATCCTTCTTCAATCAGTCTTTCGATCAGAGGAGACTTCGCCAATACTTCTCGATTCTCTCCTCCCAAAAAGTAAATATTTTTCTGACCTTCCACCATCCTGGTGATGTAGTCATCCAAAGAAGTCAATTCTGATACATTGTTAGTTGTATACCATCTTGTCAACACTCCAAGCTTCTATCTGGCATTATGATCCTCGATCATTCCAAATTTGATATTCTTGGCGAAATTCTTCCAAAATTTGTTAAATATGCTCACCTTCTTGTCATAGGGAGATTAGAATTCCGGGTCTTATTCCTCCTCAGAATCAAACTCCAGCTCCTCGTCCTCAGGATCGGGATTGAAAGAAACCAGCATATCTATAGCCTTCTTTGTCAACTTATTTCCAATTGTTTTCAGAGTCTTGTCTTGCTGTAGATTCTCCCTATTAACATTTAAAGGTAACGAGTCCGAATCAACCAATACTTTCAAGAAATTTAGGTACTTCGGTAACAGATCTTCGAATTGATCATTAACCAACACTCTTCTGACAAATAGCTTAACCTCCGACTTTTTATCGAAAAATTTCTAGTATTGGTCATAAGGAGCCCTTTCAGGAACATACATCAGTCCTGTAAAGTCAACCTAACCCTCCGCCTTAAAATGGTTCCATGTCAACGGTGCAACACTGTCCTTGAATAATGATTTATAAAACTCCCTATATTCTTATTTTTTTATTTCGTCCCTATCCCTCACCCATAAAGGTTTATGCTCGTTCATTCTCTCGAACTGATTCTTATACACAGTCGTGGTGACAGTCCTGTTGATAGAGTTCTATATTTCCTACTAATCAATCTCCTTACCTTACTTCTCCCATTCCTGAACAATCCTTTCCTTCTCTGCCTCAATCTCTGCCTCAGTTTTCTAAGTCTTCTCCTCGTGAGCAACCTTCTTCATCAAATATATCGGATAGTTTATAAAACTGGAGTATCTCTGAACCAACTTCTGCAACTCTTCAAATTTACAATACTACGAAGCATCCTCCTTCAAATACAGTCTTACCAAAGTTCCTCTCTTTAATTCCACAGAATCATCATCCTCAACTGTGAAAGTATTAGATGCCGACGATATCCATCTGTGCTGAGTATCATCGTTGTGCTTTGAAACAACCTCCACCTTGGAACCCACCAAAAATGCAGAATAAAAACCCACTCCGAACTGTCCAATCAAATTGATATCACCTTGCTTGGCAGCCTCGATGAACTTATCAGTCCCAGTTCTGGCAATTGTTCCCAAATTGTTTATCAAATCGTTCTTAGTCATCCCAATACCGTTATCAATGATCTCCAATATTTTCTCCTCCTCATTGTATTGAATCTTTATTTCCAACTCTGTCTCGCTTCCCAAGGCATCAGGATCCTTTATCGATATAAAGCGGATCTTGTCCAAAGCGTCCGATGCGTTTGATATCAGCTCTCTCAGGAATATCTCTTTTTGCGTGTACAGTGAGTTGATTATGATGTCCATCAGTCTATAACTTATAACATTTGATCTTACCTTCCCACTTATGCTACAAACTGGAACTACTCTTGTCTTGCCGGTGATAATAACAACACCGCCAACAGTAGAATCGTAATTAGTTTCATCTTTTTGTATTTGAATCTTTTCTGTCTTTGTTTCGAGGGTCTTAAAGATATCTATTTTCTACTATCTTATAATTATCACAAGTCAACAGTAAATATTTGTATTTAAAATATTACACGTGTGAAAGAATCATTATTTCGTAGAAAGTTCTCCCATGAGGATAATTTCGATGGAACTTCTGGAATCGGTGAGGGAAGATTCCCCCCTTTGAAAACTTGAGCTACTGATCGAGACCAGCATTTGAAGAACAAAGGAAAACTCATAAATTTTAGTACTGCTGTCTATGGATAAAAATAATAAACTAGTGAGTCCCGGAATTTTGTAATATTTAGACTTTTTTTATCACGACATTATGTGCTTCAGTAACTTCTAATTGTCTTATCCTCCTTTTTTTGAAGTCAGGAACACTTCTGTTTCAACACCAAATGACTTTAACACCGCCGAATCTTTCACCCTGATTTCTTGATTCTACTCGGGGTTTTAGTCTGGATCGCATTTCGTGCGCACGGCATAAATATTTTTCCGCATTGCAAGAAATGTTCTGATGACATCTTCCTCGATAAATCCATCATACAAGTAATAAATATTTTCGATACACCCCAAATATTTTGGAATTTTCTCTGGGTCTTTTACCAAATTAAAGTGCTCATCAAGTCCAGGACAGTCAAAAACAACTATTTTACCTGTGTTCAAAACAACATCTATTTTTTCAGTGCAAGACATTTTTGATGTTGCCAAATTTGTCTTGAAAAGTGTGTTGAGCAGGGAGGATTTCCCTACAGATGTGCGCCCAATAAAAATCACTGATTTTCCCTTCATCAGCTAAAACTTCCGCTTTCGCAACTAATCCCAGTAGAATTCTTTCATTTTTTGAACCTTTTCAGCCATTTGTTTTGGACTCTTTATCTATTCGATCTCTTTGCGCAAAAGATCCAATTGTTCATTCAATTTTTGATCTGTCTCATAAAAACTCGATAAAAGAACGAGAAGGCCCGCCTTTAAATCTACGTTTTACGACTTTAGCTCCTTTATCTCTTTCTGCTATTTACTTTATCCTCCACCCATATCTAAAATAAAGATATATACAAAGTTATAACCTTGGAATTTAACAATTTTTTGACCGGGAAATAAGCCTAAAGATACACACCTGTATAAAAACTGACTACATACTTATTTGGCCGGGAAAAAATATTCGGGAAGTAATCAATATATTTTTTTCATTCATTTAAGCAAAAATAATTTTTTACGAAAAAGTAACCTGTAAATAATGATAGAATTAGAGGGTAAAAACATTTTTTTTTGTCAGTTCAATGTCATATCCCAGTCTGTTAAAGTCTCTTGATCAAAACCAAAATCACAATACTGATACTTTTCGTCCTTAGACTATTCATTGCCGGATCTGAACTTTTTTGGAATATAAGGACTTTCCATTTCCTTAGCTCTTAGCTTCTTCCACGAAAAATCAGCCATATACTCGGAATTTTTCACATCGTCCCATCCATCCCTCATTCTCATGGCAGGATTCTTTGTCAACATTGCTTACATCAGAGCTTTGGCATCATTTTTAACAAAATTCGGATAATAAACCCTCTTCCTCCGAACCTCAAGCAACACTTCATATGGATCCTACAACTGGTTCGCAAATGGCAACCTACCACAAATAAACTAATAAAACAACACTCCGGTTGACCAATAATCAGCCTATAGAGAATAACCCTTCCCTTCAGTTACCTCCGGTGCCATATAATGAGGAGTTCCAATCAGCGTATAAGTCCTGAACCCAGTCGCCGCATTCAGCAGCTTTGCCGTACCTAAATCAATCAAAACCAGCTCTCCAGTCGCAGTGACCATCAGGTTCTCCGGCTTCAAATCCCGATACAAAATGTTCTTAGAATGAAGGTCCTCCAGGGCCATAACCGTAGACGCCAAGTAATACTTGGATATAGCCTCAGGAAGCAACCCAATCTCCATCATATTATCAAAAAGCTCGATTCCCTTGACATACTCCAAAATAAAATAGATGTTATCTCTGTCAGCCTAAACCTTGTAAAAACTCTAGATAAACGCAGAGTTCGCCAATTCAAGAATCTCCTTCTCACAAATCACAGCCCCCAACAAATCCTACTCCCTCAACTTCTTCTTATTCATCTTCTTTATAGCCAACTTCACCCCAAACCTTCTATCAATACCCAGATAAACATCTCCAAACTACCCATCACCTAATTTCTTTATCACGTTGATATTACTTACCGAAACCTCCATTCTTTTCGGACCCTCTGCCTAATTCTTGCTTGTATCTAATTCTGGAGAGTTTCGATTCTAGATGGCGGAATTAATGGTCTTCTCAATCAAGTTCAAATCAGCGCATGCATAAAGTCCCTCATCAGTGGCGACTAAATCGTAATCTTTCTCCGTCTCGATAGTTTTCTCTTCGTTTTCCAGAGTCTCCATCCCGTATGCTTTCCCTTCCTTGCACTAGTTAAACACACAGCTTAATGGTATATACACTTTCTTAAATGTCTCACCTTTCTTCTTAAATACCTCGTACTTCTTGGCCTACTCGATCACAAACAAACGTAGTACTCCCTCAACCTCCTTATCACTTGCTGTCTGCAGAAGCTTACATCTTGTTAATGCCCATTTCTATGTGTTGTAGTATAGCATGTTCTTCATGTTACTTCCTAGGATTTCCTTCATTGTTTGGAAACTTAAAGTTAAACATTCCGTCTATTATATCGCTTTTGCTGCTCCAGTACGAGTTTTCGATCCTGACATTGCTCCCTATCCGAAGTAGTGCATACTACTTAGAATTATTTCCTATTTTCCAGGAATTGATATTTTTACCTTGCCTTTTTTTATTATATACAGGCAGTTTGCATCGTCCTCTTTATTAAAAATTGTCTCCCCAGGTCTATATTTGACCATCAGAAGGTTGAACAGTAGGGAATATTTCTGTTTCGAAGTCAAATAGTTGAACACCATCAGATTTTCAATGATTTGCTTAGTTTACTATATGAATGTTTGATTCACTTTCCGAGTTATTCTCTAAAATTCATGCCTTTACAGGTAATATAGAAGAATCTCATCCGATGCAATTTTAATCGATGATGATCGAGGTGCCGAGAACATTAGCGATAACTCTCCGAAGGGTTCCCCTTCTTAAAGTGTTTTCACCGATTTGCAGTTGACCTAAACCTTTACCTTCCCATGTCCCACAATAAAGAAGCAACTTCCATGGTTTGATTGTCTGAAAATATACTGATCACGATCTCCGGTGCATTTCTTAAAGTTTCGTGTTATTTCTTATATAAAAGTATCATCCAACGTGTTGAAAAGAAAGTGCGTTTTTAGGGTTTTTTGGATCGAACTAATTTCGGTTGTGGTCAAGGGTTCGGTAATTTTTCGAAAGTTCTATTGAATTTGGTGTACCACTGACCTTTTTCGACCATCTTTCTTTTTAAACTTCTCTCTGGAATGAGGTCCTTCTAAATTATCCACACTAGAAAAGCCGCAACCCATTATTTTTTTTCTATTAATGGAATTCTTTACACTTTTAAATTTCGAGGGATAAATATCATTAATATTAACAAAAAACAGCATAAATGTGTGTTCTCACTTTTTGCCTTAGCCTGCCTATTTCTTAGCCCTTTCAAGCAAGTTTTTAATTTTTTTAGAATCGTATCCAATAACCTCTAAATTATTCCAAAATAGACTACTTTAACAAACCGAAGAATCCTTATTAAGTAGTATAGTTGTCGGCACTCCTTCAATCTGATACTACATATTCAGCTCTTCAGCTTCGTCGGTATTAATTTTCGCCACCAGAAATTTTCCTCCATTGTCAGTCAGCTATTTTTCGATTATAACCAGCGTAGGCTTGCATGGTGGACACCACCTAAATATGTCAACAAGGACTTACTCCGTATAGAAATATGCTAAAATAGGCTTCTTTTTGAACTGTAGCTAGGATAGTCTCGCCAAATCTGTCACCTGGTACATGTTTTCCGTCATTTTCTATTTAAAAATATCAATATAATCGGGACCATCAAAAGCACAGCATCACAACCAATCAACAAGTCCAAAAAATCGATTCTTTATATTTACCGGAGAAAATAAATGTATTTTTATTCCATTTTTCGGTATTCTATTATCTATTATCAATCTTTTAATCATTTTTCAAGCACAGTAACTTATACAAACACGATATAACATAAGGATAAAAAGTATCAAAAAAATGTCATCACAAACCAAATAATAAATCGATGCCCTCATTAAACAACTTCGTAAAACCAAACCTCCTGAAACAGCCACCCTAATCTCACAAAAACACATCACATACCTTTCCAAAGTCCTCCATAACCTCGGATAATCCATCATTCACTTCGACGTCGCTCAACCATGGATATACTACTACATCACTCATACCCTATCAATGCTCGGCGGTTAACTCTCCTAATAATAAAAAAACAATCTCAAACAAGCCATTAAATACTGCTGGAACAAACAAGGAGGCTTCGGTGGCGGATATCTGCAACAACCCCATCTTGCACCCACCTATGCCTCCTTCCTATCCATAGTATCAATGGGCCCCGATGCATTTGATCTTGTTGATCGATAAGGCCTCTACAATTTCTTTAAAAAATGTAAGAAGGGAGGTAGGTTTCAAATGCATGTCTAGGGATAATGCGATCTTAGAGGATCCTACATTGTTATCATTATTGTCAAGCTTCTTAATCTTAAAGAGGACATTCTCGAAGGAGTTGCATAAACTATCGTATAATCTCAAACCTACGAAGGCGGAATCGCTAATGTTATCGGTGGAGAAGCACATGGCGGATTCACATTCTGCGGAGTTGCAGCCTTGGCAGCCGTAAATAAGCTTCATCTCTTAGATATATCGCGTTTACTATTCTGGCTTTCCCATCGACAAGTCTAATTCGGTGGTTTCAACGGTAGAACTTCAAAACTATTGGATTCATGCTATTCTTTCTGGATTGGCAGTTGTTTCAATATCATCAACAACTACTTCTAGGGGAAATGTAGCTTTTAAAATAACCTGCTCTATTGTCAAGAAGATCTCAAAAAATATGTTGTACTTTATTGTCAGGATCAGAAGAATGGGGGTGTCTGGGATAAACCAGGAAAACCCAAAGATATCTACCATACCTGCTATGGACTGTCGGGTCTGAATCTTTGTGTCGAAGGGAAATAATAGAAAAATGTCAAGTTTGCAAAGGAAATTGACCCTATTTACAATATCTCGAAAGAGTCTCTCGATTTTGCCCGCCAAACCTTCAAATAAAAAAACAAAGAATGATTTTTATCAGTAAAATGCTTTAAAAACTTGAACTCGGGTTTCAAACAATCAAAGGATCAACATTTCCATTTTTTTTGCTTTGGTCCTAAACGGCAAAGTCCCAAAAAAAATCACTGATCCTCTTTACTAGTTTTTTTTCAATCATAAATCTCAGCACCTATCAAAACTCTGTAAAAATTAGGGTGTCAGTTAAAATCCGATCTTTCCGAGCATTGTCTTTATCTTGTCCTTTAAATCCTTCCTTTCATGATCCAACTACGTAACCTCAGTTTCAATCTTTTCAAATTATTCCAATGCTTTCCCATGTTACTGCAGTAATATCGTGTACTTTCTTTTCTGTTTCTTGTATAGTGGTGTATCGTGATTTTCGATATCATTTTTTACGTCGTTCATGCTTAAGCAACGCAGAATACAATCTGTGGTGAAAAATGATTAGTTTAAACTATTTTCTGCTTATTTTATCCCAAACGAATTTATTTCAATTACGAACTCTTCTCTAATAAAAAACAAAGAATGAGCCAAATTCCTGTCTATTCATGTCTCAAAAGTCAATAACATTCAATTTTGAATAACATCGTTCGTACTCAAATTTTTAGAAATGTAATCATATTTCAATTATTTGCAGTTATATAAATAATGACCAATACAACCAAAAACTGGAACATCAGCTCCCAACAATACGGCTCTTATTACGGCAGATCCGCCTCCCAGCCTAAGCACAAAGTGGGACCCTCAACCCTCTAATATCTAAAGAAAAATGATAAAGGTCAATTTGTCGAACAGCAATAAAATATCGCACAAAGATTCCGACATGGTCTCTTCAGTCAACCCCTAGGACTCTCGCCAGGAGATCAATATCACGATAAAAAACGTATGTAATCCTTGACATCTCAGCCTAAAAACCGGAAAAAAGAGTCGAAGTTAACGCACGAATCCAACAAAAAGTGGGACCATAATTATTCTCAAAAGTCACCTCCACCAACATAGGAGATCCTTATAAAGATCCCTTCCGATCAAAACAGCTTTATGATAAATAAAAAAATGACATGAATATCCACGGAGGTGCCTTCATAGCGGGTGGAAAACAAAAATTTGTGTAATAATACTAAAATTATTCAGGAAAAACTCAGAATTCGAACACTCCAAAGACTACGAAGATAAAAAGTACAATACCAGAGATTAATTCGGAAAAGTTGTCACCGGAAGAAAACAAATTATGACCGGAAACATGAAAAAGGGTTTTGGAAACACTACAACCGGTCACTTATTCAGTTCCTATAACTATTTAGGAAGTCCATACGATAACTAAAAAGACAAAAACAATAGATAAAGACTGGAACACAAGGCTAAAATAAAAGCACCTTTTGTCGGTTCCTCCCATCCAACCCAAACATTCACCCCAGATTATGTCAACCATCAGCTCGGAGACCCCTACTCCACAAACAACGATGATGAGCAATTCAGAAAAAAATCATCAGGAAATTGGAAATATAACAATCCAGGGAGGAAAGGATTCAATGGAACTTTCACCAAGTATCCTCAATACATCGAATAAGGCTAGAAAGAAAAGAAATTACCAGATTAGGTAAAACCATGGATTCCTAACTTTGCAGGAACCAGCAAATAATTCGGATAAACACTATCCAAACCCTGCCCCGCTCAAAGTCAATTAATTCTCAACGAAAGAAGAAGGTCTTGAACGTGATCCATATAATCATATAATCCCAACAAATATTATTATTTTGTTGACATTCCCCCCCAATCCCACCACCATCATAAACAGCTCTAATATAAAAAAATTAACTAACTGTTTCCATCCCAAAATTTAAACTAAAAAAATACATGTACAAACGATAGAACATTCAAAAAGCAGTAATCTAACAAAGTGGTCTCGATCGTCTCATCATCAATGATATGATCCTCGGAAACGATGGCGCATAGATAATCTCAACCCTCATTCCATAGTATCATCCTCAATTAGAACATCTCGAAATTAAAGGAAATAATATCGACTCCGAAGGATTCAAATCCTTATTCCTGTCTCTCATGAACTGTACCAATCTTAAAAGCATTATGGCCTAGTGGAATTGCATCGGATCAGCTCCTTAGGGTCTTAATGCCCTAGCACATCTGGTCAAGAATTCCACAAAACTAGAACTTATCGACTTGAAAAATAATCGCATCAATCACTAAGGAGCATAACTTATCGGCAGAATCATCGAACTTAACTCTCCAAGTCTCCGAGTCATCGATCTCAGATGGAACTAAATCGGATAACTCGGATCCAGACACATCATCAGCGGCTTAACCGTCAATAACAAAATCAAATACATCGGACTGTAAGACAACCGTATCTCTCCAACCACAATAATGGATATCTAAGCAATGTTAGCCTCCTAAAACAGAGGCCATCCCAACCAACCAGTTTCAAGGGTATAATAACGAGCTTCTGTCTATCATCAACTGCAATAATAAAACTACCCAAGCATGTAAGCACAACTTAAAACTGCATAACTTCGTACGAAAATATAGAATGAACACAGAGAATCATAAAATTACAGTTAAAAAGTACAACTGTAGATTCAGAAAATTATCGAAAGGACCAAACTCAGAGGAAAACAAGCACATTAAATTCAAATCAAAGTTGATAGTCTTGCAAATTAAAATATAACCTTACTTAGTCAACTTCGGTAAGCTTAAAGATTACTCTGTTTGGAAAAAGAAAGGCATCTTGGGCAGGGCAAGTATCATAATGATGATAAGTCTAAAATCAGACAGGAAAAATTTCTATTCAGTCAGAAAATAAAAGATTTCATGGAAAGACAAACTGTTAAAAATTAGGCAGAACTCAGCGAAATAGAATCTCTTATGGCGCATAAGTATGATAACCTCTAGCTTGTTTACAAAGACCGACTGGCCGAAAAAAGAAGAAATCACTAAAGGCTGGCAGATCTAAATGAAGACATTCTCAACTTCAAGCTTTCCCGATAGCTTCTTTGGGATAAAGTGACAGCATCCGCCAAGACCGGAAAAAAGGGCATCTACGACGATAAATGCATGGGTTTGGAAGAAATTATCGCCAAGTCCGATACCTATGTGAAGGGTGAAATCAAGAAAGGAAAGTACATGGCAGATGAGCTTAGTAATATTGTTGTCAAAGGTCTCAATAACTAAGAAAAACTGGAAACCTAAATTTTCGATGTCAAGCAAAAAATAAAAACCCTTCACCACCAAATGGCTCTCAAAAACATCGACAACGAACTCTTCGAAGCCAAGCTAAAACTCATCGAAAATAAAACCGCTTAACTCTAATTCGGAGTGGAACGCAGGAGAAAGTACATAAATTATGTCGGAGAGCAGACATCTGTCAATTGCGAAATAGAATCAATGAAAATAGGTGAAAAAATAAAATCCGACAAGCTATTAGAGTAAAATCTAGATAACAGAATAATCTAAGTCGAAACATCCCTCAGATCACAAATCACCCAAAACAAACTCCTGAAAAACCAATATTAAAAACTTATGACCACAGTAGAATCGGTAAGCAAAAACACAATCCATCACATTGTCCTTGAAAGCTGACTGACCATTTATTTCATCATATATTTTATCAATTATCTTGTTTCCCCAGTAAAGAAAATCAATTAATCAATATCAAAACTAAGTAAGCTGAGTCAGTATATCCACCAACCTTCTATTCCCTTCCTCATTAGCCAAATTCAGCTTCTCACATATCCTCATCTTTAAACCTGCAAGCTCAGTTTGTAGTTTTCCATAAGCCTATCCCATCTCGTTGTTCTACTGAATGAGTTTTTTGTTCTGCTTGGTTTTTCCTGCAATCTCATCGCTCATCTTGTCAATTTTGTGTCTTAAATTTGACATATCATCCTTCAATCTCTGCAATTACGCCTGACTTTACTTCTCAAAAACGTATTTGCAATCATCTTTCTGCTGTACTAACTATTCATTAACAATCTCAAGCCTTTTATAGGCCTGTTTAAGGTTATCCAAACTAACTAAGTACTATCCCCTTTCTCTTTCAAGCTTACTTATTTTATCCTGCAACTCTCGATTGGATTGAACAGTTTCCACTATCGTCTACCTTTCGTTACCTAAGTCTTTCGAATTCTTTTTAGCCAACTCCTGAAATTGATAGAACTCATCCTCGATCTTCTCTTTCTCCCCCTTCAGCTGCTGATTCTACTCCTTCAGTTTTTTCTCAACCCGAAGCCAGCTGCCTTCCTTTTTCTGATACTCTTACAACTTTTCTTTCAGATTTTGAATAGTTTCTTCCTGAGTTTTTATCTACTTTTAAAGCTACGGATTCGGATTCACATACTCTTTAATAGTGATCGGCTAACTCTTCTTATTAAACTGCAATTTCTCATTACTTTCAATTTTCTACTGATCCGACGGTATATGAGCATTAGAGCCATTCAAACTACTCTAATCTGTTTTCCCCTTGAATAAATTATTCATATTCAACTGTGAAAATTTTTTATCGTAAGCCTCATCAAAGTAAAACTACTTTTCCTTATTTTATCTATTCTTTCCCTTACGATTTTCAGAAGTAAAAACCTCGTTCTAAGATTGTGCCTAATAATCTGTCAAAGTCTTGCCCTTATTCGGAATTTGAACCGCATTCTTATTCCTCGCCGGACTGACAGGAACCTCACTCTCTTCAAAATTCTAACTTTCATAATTCTATTTTTTAACAAGCTTCTTCATCGCCTTCAAATTTTTCTTTGCCTCCTCATTCAACTCATCATCTAAAACTATCTTCGGCTTTCGACTTTAAACAACCTCCTCAAACTCCACATTTCTATTGCGTTTCCTTTCATCGTTCTGTCTTGAATTCTTTTCCCGGTTTCTAAGAGTTCTCAAGTCTACATTCTCCTCCTGAGTCATCTTTACAACTCTCTTCCCGGTTTGATCCTCATCCTCGTCAAAGTCTTGAGACCGATTGCTTCCATTTCGCTCCTTATCATCCTTTTCGGGTGGTGTGTCCTCTTTGGAATAGAATATTCCCTAGACAAAATTGGCGATTTTAGACAGCGAAGACTCCCTTTTGATCTCCTTGCCAGTTATTGATCTGTATAAAAATAATCCGCTTACTTTGTAGTCTCACTTCCTTCCCCCATATACTTGATAAAAACCTGATACTTCAACACTATACTCACCTTCTCAGGACTCTACGACAACTTCTCCTTCTCATGAAAATTCTCACGACCCTGATTAGCATAATTCGCCACATCAAAATTAATCACACCCAATCTTTTCCTATCACCCTTCCTTGTCAACAGTATCACTCTTATCTCACCCTACTCATAAAATTATCAGCTTACAGGTTTCTACTGATATTGTTTTTCAGTTTCGTCGTAAAATAAAGTTAAGGACTAAAAACTCAAAATCTCCTTTTTAAAATCGCATTTACGACCCTCATCCAACTGATACTGCTGCATTGTCTGCAATTTATGATCACCTACAAATTTAGTTCAGAATTCTACCCCTTTTAATGATGACACAAATCTCTCCCTTCAAATTGCAATTTGAAGACAGCTCTCCAATAAAGAACTCTACTTTGAACTTGTGCTTTGTTGTACCTATCCTTCTGATAAAATCCATTCTCGTATATTTATATCCACTCTCAAACAGAAACCCCTTTCAAATTAGCCTTTTTCGGATTAATAGTAGTGTATTTATTATTTCTTTTGATAGGAATATCGATAAAAAACAAATAAGAAAAAAAAATAAACTCACCAAAATCCTACTTTTTATAAACAAGTCAGAA
>JAOWAT010299953.1:0-15896 GCA_028571025.1 Longipedia americana
GCAGTAGTAAATGAAGCGCAAGGAAAAGTAAAAGAAGTAGTATAGGGACAAGGTCAAGAGTTACACTGCCTATAAAATTGATCAGAAACTGAAGCCAGATACGCCCCTGTTCAGCTGGAATTAGATCGAAACTGGGGAATTTTCCGTCAAAAGCACAGCTGTACTGAGGATATTGGCGAAGTGGATCGAGGAGTTGTAGAAGAAGCTGAGGAAGTCGGAGGACGCAATACTGAAGAGGCTGTTCCGATTCAAGAACAGGAGCAGGGGATTTATAAAGTTGTCATCGGGACAGAAGAACGAGCTGTACCAGGTGGCGAAGAAGAAGATCCACAAGATGGACGATGTGCTGTAGAAAATCAAGTAGAGTTGCTTTTAAATAGAGGGGATAATAGCAATAAACTCAGGCAATGGGCCCAAGAACATCCCCAGGAACGAGTTGATGGTGGGGAATTTCTGTTCCAAAATAGAGAGTGCGGCATCATCCTACCTGTTCTCCTACCTCAACAAGACCATCCACTACCTGCTGGAGATACCCAGCGACGTGATGAGGAAGTACGCCGACAATTAGTTCATGGTCGAGGAAATGAACATCAATCTGGTCACCTTCAAGGTCGGCGACCTCTTTCGATGCAAATGCTCCTCCCACCAATACGAGATACTCAGGATATTCAACCTCATAAAGAAACTCAGCGACGCCGGGGACTCCATCAAAATTGTCAGGATAAAAGACAGACTCGAAATGGGAACTCGAGACATCCTCATAAACCTCCTCTTCATGGATAGGTTTTTGTGTGAGGTGCAGTTGGCGGTGGTCGACGAGATCAACGAAAAGCAGAACCTCTACGACAAGTTCAACCATTTTCTCTATGAACTCAACCGAACGGATCTGGGCAGTGTCATGTAGAGCGCCTGCATATGGGCGCATCTGGATCAGAGGGCCACGAGGTTCAAGGGCGAAACCAACGCCAATCAGACGATTTGCAATTTTACTGCCGGAAACAGGCACTACTGTGACTTGAACCAAATGGAGAACTACGATCTGGCATTCGTATGTTCTTTGTGTGGGCAGTTTTATTCGAGTCAATCGGGACTCTTTAAGAATAGAAAGTGCGGGATATGTCGTAAGTACTACGAATGTCGCAGCTGTTTTTAGAATAAGATGGATGAGAGGGAGTTGAAACGCTTTCTGGGGGTCGATTCTATGTTGGAAGTCTTTTTAGATGACTTCTAGCAGTGGTTTCCCTATGATGGCAAGAAACCGCCCAAGTTCGGATTGATAATATCCAGGAAAATGAAGAACATGAGGGCCAAGTTTTATAATTTGATAGCCCTGAAGAACGTTGACCAGGTCGTGACCATCAACAAAGACGGCAAACCGGAAGTGGCGATCACATTCAAGAATCGGCAGAAGGACTGGGATAAACTGGGTCGGGACAATATTATATTTGGCTGGAAAGAGGCGCGTCATTTCAACAAAACCATTATTTAGCGCAAGGAAGTTTAAGACATTTATTAGCTGAGAAAAAAGAAGGAAAAGGTGTTTAGGTAGAGCGACTACGACCGAATAATTCAGCCGTTCGCCTACAAGTACACCGGAAAGTAGGCTAGAGTGGCTTTGAAGACGGTGAAAGAGGAGATGACGCAGAATAACAAGACGGTGGTGAAGGAAAAGAGTTATTTAATTGTGTTGGAGGCGTATTACAGTGAGAAAGAGTTGAAGAAGTTTATAAGGGAGGAGTTTAACGCGGAGATGATTGAAAACATGCTGAGGAAGAAGATGGAAGTGCTGTTTCTGGAGGAAGAAGGAATAGGACTGTAGCTGAAAAAGATCGCCGATACGGAGTTGGGCAACAATTTTATGAATGTTAAGGAGCTGTATTTGGATGAGAATTTTATTTAGGAGTTGAGCTTTGTCTAGAAAATGCCTAAGTTGCAGCTTCTGCATTTGAGTAACTAATGTCGAAATACGTAGATCGGAATAACGTCAAGGACATGGATAATGTTCAGGAGCTGGGACATTTGCATGAGCTAATGCTGGAGAACAATGCCATATCCAAGATTGAGGGGCTTGAGAAGAGCTGCTGCAGTTTAATTGAGCTGTCCTTGAGTAGCAATAGGATCAAAGAGATGAGAGGACTCGATAAACTGCAGAATTTGGAAACTTTATCGCTTTACAAGAATAAGATTGCTCGTGTGGAAGGTTTGGACGGATTGGTGAGTTTGTTGAATTTGGATTTATGTACGATTTAGATGATAATTGTAGCATATAATGAGATTCAAGAGATTGGGAAAGGCGTGTTTGCAAAGTTGACGAAGTTGATGGAATTGGACTTAGGTGGTAATTTTCTGGTGGAAATTGGGGAGGGAAGTTTTGATGGACTGGAGAATTTGAGACACTTGGAGGTGGCGTCAAATAAACTCAGGAAGATAAGCGGGTTGGAGGGGCTGGTGAAGTTGAGGGATTTATAGTTGAGTACCGATCGAGTTGATAACATAGGTGATAATTACATTGAGAAGATCGAGAATTTGGGGACTCTGAAGAAACTGAAGAAGCTACTTATGAACAAGAACCAGGTGACTAAGATATAGGGACTGGAGTAACAGTAGAAATTAGAGGTGCTGTAGTTGTGTTAGAATGAGATTCGAGAGTTCGAAGGCTTTGAACATTTGAAGGATCTGACAAGGTTGGATCTGTGTACTTATATTATTTGATTTTAGCGACGAACTTGATTCGAACTATTGTTGGGAGCAAGGTAAAGCAATTGTCAAAGTTGAGAACTTTTGAAATCGGTAATTTTCTGATAGTTATAGTGTTTAGACGATAATTGTTTAGAGAAGAATGAGGAAAATTAGGGTGAGCTGTATTCCATCAAAATTAAGTTGGTGAAAAATAAGGTCAATAAAGATTTAGCCGTTAGTTTGAGAGATGGATTGCTACCGCACCATGACATGCACCATGAAATAGATGGAAGTGTGTGAGGCTGGATAAACTGATGGGACGGGCTGATTAATAACACTTTGGTAGGTCTTATTTAATTATATCGAAATTTAACAAGAGTTGTAAAAGAAATATTAATTACCGACCATTGAGAAAGTCGATATATTTTAAATCAAATCGTTCTAAACTAATACCCCAAAGCATAATACCTTGAACTCGCTGTAGCAAAGGATAATCATCAGCTTCAAAAGAAGGAAGACAAGGCAATGGAAGGATAGTCAGACCCACGATTCAACGACTACTAATAAGTGGTTGACGAACACGGTAAAGTCGTAGGATTTACACTGTAAGGGGGAGACTAACAATTCACCTATTATTTTGACAAGTATGGAGGATGGTTCGATTAAAATGGTCTCTATTACAATGCAGATGCTGTTAGATGTTAGCCCCCGATGCCTGGTAGCGATTCTCTATCTGAGGATTAGTCCCTGGACCCCGAAGAGTAGGAGCAAAAATATCGGAAAAAGTCGCAGAACGATTTGGCGACTCAGAGGTTAAATGTGATTCGCAATTTGAAGGAAGTGATTAGCAATGGGTACGAGGAGAACTAAAAAGTGGAGGTTCAGATGAGCATAAGACCAGAGTTGGAAGACAAGTCGATATAGGAGTTTTTCAAGAAGAAAGATATCGACATAGTATGCAGCTGGGCTAAGGTGTTATGTGATAGAAAGACGGCGATGGAAGTTGTGGATTATGAGGGCGCTAGGATTCATGATTCGTTGGTGTACATGGATGTTCATTTGAAGGACGGGATGTAGGTGGTGTGTAACGAGAGTGAAGTGAAGGAGGTGGAGGATTTGCTGATAGGAAAGGGACTTTAGATGGGTAGGGACTTCGGTAATGTGGAGTCTGACGGGGATGAAGTTAGGATGGAGGTTAGGAAAGGGATCTTTTAAGAAATTAGGAAGGAATTGGATATTAGGGAAGTGTGATTCTGTTTGATTATTTTGAAAACTTTGCCTATACCAATATTTAATTTACCGATGGTTGCCTTTTACTTTGATTAATTTTTGCTGATTTTTGTCCGGTCCTTGTGAGGACAGGATTGTAAACGGGTTAGTATATTGTTAGTGTTTTGTTTGAGGCCTTAGTTTTTCGCAGAATAAACATTTTCCAAATTATAAAAAGGTTAAAGATTGTTGGATGAAGGACAGTAGGAGCGTATATTTCAAGAATATGAAGAAAGATGGAGACGATAGGCACGAATGGAGCTAGGTCAACAATTATGGGCCAGTGGGTTCAAATGTTGGGAATGGGTATGCGCAAGGATTAAGAATGGAGTTAAAAGAGAGAAGGGGCAAGGTCCAGAAAAGATCGGAACTGATGCCTGAGAACAATCACCAAGTGTAGCCGAGGAAGTTGATGAGCAAGTACGTGGAGGATGATACGGGCACTCTGCTGGAGAGCGATGAGTAGAACTTATCTTCTGGATAGTTGATGGAGTTTGGGTAGGGGTAAGCGGCAAATGGCGGGAAGACGCAGATGAAAGATATCAGAAGCATAAATTTGCAGAGGAAGGGAAAGACATAGAGTAACAGTTCCGGCAATGCCCAAGATAGCAGGGATAGTAGCGGCAAGAAAAGTGGTAGAAATAGTGATAGAGTAGATAGAGTGAGCGGAGCAAGTGAAGTAAGTGGAGTGAACAGCAATGGTGTGAATAGTTAGTGCGCAAAAGACAGCGGCCAAAAAGCGTTGAATTTGTTGAGCTCGATGAGGGAGCATCTCGCGAATAATGCTGACAAACATCACAAAATCAATAAGGTGGGCTCGAGACAGCCCATCAATTTTAAACAGTCTTCCAAGCAGGCTCAGGAGCTACGTAAATAGTTAGCAATATTTTTTAGTGGACAGCATCAGTGAAGAAGTCTTCCAGAATTCGGACAGTGACTTTAAGAACGGAAATGAGGAGAACAGGCAAGGTCGGAAGCATGATGATAATCGCAAATCCAAATTCAACTTCGATCGGGTTACATAAATGTCTTCAACCTGGGAGTAGGATACTTCTCGTGAGGAAGAGCCAGAGATACACAAAGGGTCCAGTCCCAATAATCAACAGCTCAAGAAGGGAAAGGATTCGAAGTTTAAAAAACTCAATAATCGGGATCGCGAAGTCATATTTTCCTTTTTCAACTTTATCAAAAAACGAGATTATCTAATATAGCCTATTCCCTGCAAGCAAGGCCTCCAGTTTTACATAAAAAGAGAGAGGTTCAAGGGACTAGGGGCAGCCACCGAATACCATCTATATGATGTATAAAATTTCAAGTACATACTGTCGGCTCAGGAAGAGTCACTGGGGTAGTTCTGTGTATTTCGGAAGAAGGAATAGAAAACAAGAATTGTCTATGGGATAGTGAAGAAAAGTTTATTGGGAAGAAGTTTCGACGGATTTTATCGGATGGATGAAACAGCACACGGCGATTCCAACGTTGGTGAATAACAGTCGGAAGAGAAACAGAGGTAGAGAGGGTTGACGGTGCAAAGTATAAGTGTGATTTACGATGGCAATCCTTTGGGGATGGGGGCTCGCAAGATGAGTCTTTACATTCCGAAGTCTGGGTGTTTAATTAACAGTGAGACCTCATTGGCGTAGTATAGTAAAAAAGTCAGAAATAAAAAGAGTGATGGTGTTGGATGTCTTTACCGCTATCCACAGAAACGAGACGATCAGCACACAGATAAAAATGACGTCAAAAGTGGGTGGAAATACTACGAGGTTGAAAAGTATGTATCTAGGAACCCTCGGTGGAACCCGTAGATATCTTCCTATGTTCTGGATTACAAGTAGCGTGGGGTGTTGAACAGTTGCAAGAATTTTCAGATCATCAGAGATCCTACGGAGAAAGTACTTTAGGAGATCAACCTAAACAAGGAATTATCAGACCTGAAGGAGATTTAGGATAAGTACGTAAAGGAAATATCGTATGTCAGCTTTGGAAAAATAGCTTAGGATTTGTATCGATTGGAAATCAGGCATCCATTTAGTATTTACCAAGGATTTGTGTTGGGGCTAAGTAGTTTCGGAACAAAAATATGATCGGTGGTTTAATGGGTGCATGGGTGGATCGAAGAAAAAGAATTAATGTATTTATATATATGTGCGGGGTGCTTCTATTTAATTTTGTGAATGATAATAGCTAATAAAAAGTTGAAAACATGAGTAATTAGTTGTTGATCACATTGAGCGACAAAAATCAGTATAGTTGATGAATTCTGTAGAGGGTTAACTCATGGCTCTGGAGGAAGGATCGCTGAGCATTGGTATTATGTACCAGTTGCAGAGACTCTTGATGTGTAAATGTAGCAACTTATAGGATTATTGACGAGATCTTCAGAATGAAAATCTTGTTGCCCATGAAAAAAATGTGAGTTATTTACATCTTTCGTTGTGAATTTTGATTTTTAGGGTTGAACTTAAAAGGTTACGGATGTGGAGAAGGGAAAGTCCTGTTCCAGTCTTTTGATGCTTGAAAGGTTATTTCTCTGCTTCCGCTCTCGAGAGTACGGAGAAATGTTTTGGGAAATAGTCATTTTCGTGTTACGGGGGGTAGAGAAAACAAGAAATTATTTTTTTTGGTCGTATCCTTTGGTTTTAACGGTTTTTTTGATGGGTCTTGTTTTTCTTTCCTTTTCGGAGGTTCTTCCTTATGGATCACTTTGGAGCTCTCTTCTAGTTGCTTCCCGGGGATAATGCAATAAAGGCTTTTACTGGCATTCAATTTTTAAAGGGCTGATTGCCAGTGGTAGAGCATACGATGATTAGGCAATATTTGAGTTTTTTAGAGTGGCAAGATCTTGCTTTGTGAGGTAAAGAAACTCTTGCATTGATTCGTTTTGGAGGTAGTCTTGTTTGATCGTATTTCTGATGGATTATGTTTCTTGATCCACGATTTATTAGATTTGCCCGAGTTATTGGTTTTAATTTTCGATATTTTTTGGGGATGGACTGTTGGCATGTGTTATCAGATATTTGCTGAGATTTCGTTAGTATTTTTTTCTGGTGAGTCTGTAGATGTTTCTCTGAACTTTTTCCATGAGCCCCACTCCTTCCAGGATGTTGGTGATGTCATAAATTCTTCGCTTGGTAATCTTCAGGGTTTTTGATGTTTTACTGAGGTCGATGGCATTTTTTTTGCAGTTGGATGCATAGTTAAGAATTGCAGTCGTATATTGACCAAGGACCGTCTGATGGGCCAGCTTTGTTGAGCGATGTCTTTTTCTTCGGAATCTAAAAAGAGGGTTTTTGAACAGTCTTCCTAATTTTCGGGTTTTTGACTTTCGAGGGTTGATGCTATCGCTGAGTGAGAGGGACTTTAGTTTGTATTTTTAATCCTTTTCACAGCTGATACTACTCAGAGAAACTTTTTCAAAATTCGCTTACAATTCTTTTTTTGAACACTGAAGAGAATGCGAGCTGCTTTGTGGTTAGGATTCTTAGAATTAATAGTCTGACGATGGGACTTTCTGTTTTTATAGAGGCACTTTGACTGTAGATGATGAAAGTTCGTTGTAGCTGACTAGTTAGTGCTGTCGCTTAGTATGAGATGAGGGACTACACTTCGGAGCATTGTCTCTTTGCCGAAGACTGACTCTCGATTTTTGACGAAAGGTGGTAGGGGATGACTGACGGTGAATTGTAGGCTTAGAAGAATGGATGGTTTTTTTTTCCCTTTATTACATTGAGAGAATGGGGGAATAAGGTGGATCGAGAACTGAGTTGTGGCAGATTCGAACTGAATATAATGATTCTAAATTAGATGAATGAGGGGAATGTATTTAATATTTCCAATACAAAAAAATTAAGACAACTCTAATTTCCCCAGATGTCACAGCAATCTAACTAAAAAGAGTATACTTGGGAGCAGATAGCGTAGATGACGAAAAAAGAGAGAAAATCACTGGTGGTATTGTTCAATGGGGTGTACGACTTGTCAAAGTTTAAAAAAGTGCATCCTGGTGGTGAGGGAATTATAGAAAAGGGGACTGGAACAGATTGCACTGAGACTTTTGTGGAGGCAGGACATTTAACGGGAGCGAACGTGATTGGAATGATGGCGGGATTTAGAGTGGGAGTTATGAAGACCGCTAAGGCAGGCTTGTGATCTTTTCAGTCGCATCTTGTTTCTTTTTCAGTTCATCCAGCGCCACATTTTTGTACTATCCCCTGTTGAGGTCTGTCGATTTCGATGCAAATGAGCCGGGCAAGAATGAGATATTTATTGATTTATGATTTATTTACCAAAAAAGTAAAGAAATACAGAGCAGAATGGACAAATTGGCTCGACATCAGAAAATAACCCATTTGGCAGGTCTTTTCCGGCAAAAGCACAAAATCGAGGACCATTTCGTTAAGGTTGTTGAGGTTGGTCCACGAGATGGGTTGCAAAACGAGAAGAATATAGTATCTTTAGAGAACAAGATCCGGTTAGTTAACATGTTGAACGGTTGCAACTACAGAACGATATAGGTGGGGTCATTTGTATCTCCGAAGTGGATTCCGCAGATGGGCAACAGCAAATAGTTGTATTTGAAGATGGAGCAGTATAATAACAGGATTTCATACCCCTGTTTGGTCCCGAATTAGAAGGGGATGCAAAGTGCCGTATAAGCTGGAGTGAGGTAAGTTGCGGTGTTCGCGTCGTCCACCGAGAGTTTCTCGCAGAAAAATTTGAATTGCTCGATATAGGAAAGTTTGGAGAAATTCAAACCGGTGATGAAGATGGCATCTTAGAACAACATCAAAGTGAGGGGATATGTATCAATGGTGATGGGATGTCCGTATGAAGGCGACGTGGACGTGCAGAAGGTTGGATACGTGACTGGCAAACTGTTTGAGATGGGATGTTACGAGGTTTCTCTAGGAGACACAGTTGGAAAAGGTACGGTATAGAAGACATAAAAGTTGTTCGAAGAATTGCTGGATCGGAGGAAGTTTGCGGTTGGAAAATTGGCGGTTCATTTTCATGACACGTTTGACAATGCAATCGAGAATATTTCAGTCGCATTGGGAAGAGGTATTTGATGCATATATGAGATTATAGGGGTGAGGGTTGTCGATTCTTCGATTGGAGGTTTGGGTGGATGCCCATATTCGATGAAACCGGTCGGGAATGTGTGCACGGAGAACGTGGCTTTGTTCTTGAAAAGGGCAGGATTTGAAACTGGACTGACTCTAAAAGTGCTGCAGGATACCGGTGAGTGGATATGCAATATACTGGAGAGGCCGAATTTGTCGGTATTGGATGAGGAGTTAAAACTTCATAACCTGTGAAGTCGGGGAGTCTTTTAGTGATCTAAATCGTTATGAATAAGATATGATATAATATTTGCGTCGAATAAGAATCTAATAGCTTATAGAGGAGTTACCAATGATATTGGCAATGCTGAAGATGAATAGCAGACATGGGTTTGCACTAAATCAAAAATTGGAACCATTGATTCGATCATTTGGATGTGAAGCTGAATTTTTAGAGGGGAAATTCCAGCAAGGATGGCATGTTTATGACTACCTTTTCTTGCCATTATTTTTTCTGAGATCCAAGTTTGTCTGTACGGTTCCATTCCATAAGGCCTTTCTTGGTGAGGAAGTAGTATTTTTTTCGATGTTGAAAGAAGTGTAAGGAGGGGATGAGCGACGGTGCCTAGAGTTATTGGTGAGTGATGAAGGGTTAGGTGTCGTCAGGGCTGGCGAGATTTTATTTTTTATTTTTGTCATAGTTGTTCTTTTTGATATGTTCACTCTGTTGCTAGATTTCAGAGTTAGATTGCAAATGTTACCGGCAAGGGGAGTATTGTTGCACTTTTGCCTAGCATTATTTTACCCTTGATTTTTACTATTGGGAGTCGACTGGGGATTGTTGAACTTTGATTTGAATGGAGGGTTGGAGGAGTTGTATTGTCTGTTTTTATTCAAGTTCACCGACTTATCTTTGCTCATTTTCCTGCTCTTGTTCGAGTTTAGTTGTGAAGTTGATGTCGTCATCATTTCTTTAATAAATTTACACTTAGTTCGGTTTTTAAGTTATTTCATTTCTGCTGAGGAGAAGGCGAGACTCCATTTGGATACTCGACTCAAGTTACTCAGTTTCACCAGACTAGACTTTCGTGTTGTTGGTTCGGATTTGTTTTTCTTCAGAGGCTCTGTGGCATTCTGTCTAGGTCTATTAAATTTGGAGGGGGGATTGACTCGCTTTTTTCGCCAACTGTTGCGGTTCTTCCAGAGAGAGGGAAAATTCGCATAAGTTATCCCTTTTGAGGACATCGTTTCTGCAAAGGAGGAGGACCTCGACGCATTTTTTTTTATCTTTCCAGCATATTTCTGGATTTGTGGGATAGCAAGCGGTAATATCCGATGAGAAGGGGACCATACGAGGGAACTATCGTATTTTCTTTGTTTTATGATTCAGGATTTAGATGGTATAGACCGTTTGTAAAGAGTCGACGCCACCAATGATAAAGATTTCGTTGCCGACGTAGAACGCTTGTGGTTGGGCTCTTTAATGTTTGAGGTTGGGTAGTTGTTACCATTACTGCGTTTGAAGGTTGAAACGTTCAATAGATTTGAGTATTTCGGATTGGTTGAACCTGCCACCAATGAGGTATATATACTTTCTCAGATTCTTGGGTTTCTTGGGTGACTGGTCCTCTTAGTTATCCTATTTCATCGGTGGATTCTATTCATCTGCGTCTGGTTATTCGAAGAGGAACATTTTACACTGGTATCTGCGTTGCTTCATTTTTGGAAGTTCGATGGCCCTGTTTTGATTGTCAGTGGCATAGTAGAGGTATGCGGATCGAGATGCTCTTTCATAGTGTGTGTCGATTCCTCCGGCTACAAAATATTTGGCATTTGGCTGTATTTAGACGATGGACATCAAGGATCGGAGTCTGAGAGCCATGGGCACTGCTTTTTTTTTTACTAACCATTTGTCAAGGTTGAGCTATACCACGCATGGGTAATTATCGCAGCCAAAGATGATCAGTTTGTTAGCGATTTTTTACTGGATATTATAAGTGGTAGGAGGTTCAGAAACAACCACTTTTTAGGATATGTGATTCATCTATATCCTAGATTGCTACTGTTCTTATACTCTAGGATGGGACGTGTTCAGAGGTTACAGTTTTGGCCTTGGGTTGAGTTTTTGGAACACTATTTATCCTTGTTCTCCATGCGCACTTTGGAGTTGCTATTTTTATTTGTATTGGACGATGATGGGTTAGGTAGAGAAAGTGAAACTGTTGATATCATCGAACGAGATGTACTAACCGTAGCTAAGTGGGTTATTTTGCCACTTTCTGTCTTTGACGGTGTATTTTTCCATGGTGTCGCTGAAGTCTCCACCAAAAGTGTAGAATGATTACCCGTCTTAGCTTCTTACACCTTTTTGAAGCAATCGTTCGGACTTCATATCGGAATCCCAGGCATAAGTTTATTCTTGGAGATTGATACGTATGACTGATTTCAGAGATCCTAATTCCATGTTTCCCCCAAGAAGAAGAATTTCGTTGGGTTTAGGGGAAAAGATGAGACCAGCCTATATTCCACGATGGAGTTTGAACTGTGATATTAGAGGAAAATGTACGTTCACAGTTTCCCAGTAGTCTTTGGAAGGATCGTAGACTTCTATTTTTTTGCTCCGCTTTTTGTCTCCGGTGTATCCGCCAAAAAGGTAGACTTTATTTTGGTAGATCAAACAGAAGCCAGTCGAGCGTGGGATGGTCATAGGATTGATTTCAGACCACTTTTCTGAGTTAGAAGGACAGTACTTTACTCGATGCTGTATTTTTAACAGTGGTTGAGAATTTCATCGTTTTAGGTTCTTCCTCCAAACACGTAAATATATCTAAGCTTGCCCGTATTGTAGATGGTTCCCATGTGAGAGAATCGTTTTTTATGCATGAAGGGTAGTTTATCGAATTTTGTCCCCATTAAATTCTGTCCGAGAGATTTTTTGACCCTCTGGCTACTGCTGAGGAGTTTTTTCTACTTCTCGACACTCCCGCTGCCCGCGGTTCTGTAGTAGAAGGCTTAGTTGGAGATAAACTAGAAATCGTAATTGACCCCTCCGCAAAGGAAGACATCATCTTAGTCGACGAAGGTGGCAAACATGAAATTGTAGGGAGGGTGGGAGTTTTGAGAGAAAAGGCCGGACGCAAATAGCTATTGGGATTATTCGTAGATGACCTACATGGGTTGGTATTTGATGGGCGGGGAGGGAATCCGTGTTCTCGAGGACAGTATGGAGAATTGTCCGTTGCCGGGTGCGGTTGTGTCCAGGTTGACGATTTTTCGTTCGATAGAGCTTTACCCGAAGAGAATGCACTTTCCGTGAGCGAAGTTTGCTTGCTTAGAGTTGTTGTTGGGGTTACTCTTCGAGTTGAACAAAAGGGTGAGCTCTTTGTTTTATAATGATTGTGAAATAAGATTGTTCGAAGTTTATGGAGGACTTTTTTACGGTTGATGAGGGACTTTTATGTCGTGGACCTGATTTATGGAAGAGCCGCAGCCCATGTGTTATGACTTCCTTTTTATAAAGTGAAATAATATCGGGGTTGTTTTAAAATAAATACATATCGGAGAGAACATGAATTTCATCGGATTTATAACAATGTTTATCATATCATATATCAATCCATTACAGATTTTTGAAATAAAAATAGCAGTTCATTTTATTTGATTCACATTAGTTCTTTTTCAGAGGAATAGCCTCTGAAGGGAAATCATAATTTTTAAAACATTATTTTTCTTACCTATTTTTACTATTAGGTGGCAGTGACAGTGTTATTTCTATTGAAATTATCAGGCAACCAATCCTTTTTCCGAGTGCTGGCTCCGTTTCCAAAGCTGACACCTTCTATCATGCAAGGGACTACAGAATGTTGCTTTGTGATTTTGAGCATGGCTGCCTTTCCATTGCTGGTATTGGATGGATAGTTGGTTCCTGAAAAGACGCTGATAATCGAACCTTATTCGCTGATTCCGTTAGAGATACCGTCTCTGGTGTTGATGATCATTTCGAGACCGTTATTTTCCAGGAATTTTTCGAGATTTTATTCTGATATTCGATGGGATTTGTAGCCGAGAGACTAGTTGCCGTTTTGTTCGGACCACAGAAGGTTTATGAGGACTTATGCATCGACGGAATTTTAGGTGTCTTAGGAGATGTTGGGAGTGACTTTAATAGGCCTTTAGACATTTTTGATATCGAGGATGGAGTCGACACTCCCGATGCCGCTGTTGATGCAGAGGAACTTATCGTCGACAGCTGCTGCAAGTGGCATGAGTTCGAAGACTTGGTTGATTTTGAGAAAGACGGAGTTGGGATCATTGATATTCTAGGCCAGCCTCAAAGAGCACTACTATCCGAATCCACAAATTTTGTTGACTCTTGGGTCTTCGTGTCTGCCCCTCAGAAGGACGATGTGATCCGGGTATTTTATCTTCAGTGCCAAAAGTAGGCAGATCGTCTACAGTGAGGAGGAGCCTTTATCCACGTAATTTCCTAGGAAAACGTACTAGAATGTCTACAGTTACTGGTCGCTCGGTTGCCCGAAATTTTAGAACAGTTTCACCAGATCGTGGTAACGCCCATACACCGAACCCAGTATTTTTACTGGTGCTCGAACGCCCACCAAGGATTCATTGTTCTCGTTGCATGTTGCTCGCTTGTTGAATTGAGTATTTTTCTCATTCGATGAGACATTAAAGACATTCGAGGGAGTTAGTATTTTTGACACTTATTAGCAGAGTTTGAATATTTTTTACTTTTTGAAGGGGAATAGGGATGTCGAGAGTATTTTGCTGATTGCTCCGCTGGTGGGTAGCAGGGTGTTGATGATGTTTTCTGCCAAATCGACTCCAGAGAGATTATTGATATTAGTTTCTTACGGATGTAACTGCGGTTGGGAAGTGAGTCTTTTAGATTACTACATTAAACTTGTGATATGTGTTTTTTCAATTTTCATGTTGGTGATATCACCAGTCCCAGTGGCAACGACAACTTGGTTAGAGAGACGAATTTGCTTGGAGTTGTTGAGGATTCTACTTGGAGTGAGGTCTCTCTACCTTTACCCTTTTTCAGCCTTGGACCTGTCGAGATGTGAGGTCCCTGAGCGTATTCTCGAGTTTTTGTGACTGTTGGAGGGGAGATTGTTGCTGGAGGGATATTTTGATTGTGGGAGTTGGTAGTTGGTTTACGAGTCTTTGAATTAGCGGAGTTGCTGCCTTTACCTATTGGGGAAGTTGTAGTAAGGGTGGTTGTTGCTGTTAATATTGCTGGGGGTGTTACTATTCTAGTATTCGTTGCACTCGCGTTATTTTTCCCTTTACTTTTCCCGGCGCAGAGCGAGGTTGGAGGAAGAGGTGGAGGAGAGTCTGTTTCCAATTTCTTCCGTATTGGCATAGTCTTCAGCTGATGTGAGTCTTCGATGGTGAGTGTTGGTGACATTGTTTTTGGGGGAGAGGCAGGAGAGGTCAAGAGCGACCATGGAGTCTAGGGGCTGGGAGACGAACTAGGGTTCGAACCCACCGTGGACATACAGTTTGGGGGATTGCTTTTCGGCTGTGGATATTGCTATCGCATGCCTGTAACGACTGATGGAGTTTATCTTCGACCATTACGACGTTTCGGTGTCGTATATTTACGTGTACGACACGGTCTAATCTGGATTATTAGAACGGCCGCCCATTATAATCAGTTTCGAACCCAGGAATGTTACCAAATGCTGATAGCGAGGAATTGGAGTGTAGTTGTTGAATTTGGGTGGTGTTACCCAGTCCCATGATCCGTCACGATGTTTCCGAAGTCCCCAAATATCGTTCAGCGCTGAAACTTGGAGTTAACGTTGACTGCTGTTGTGACTATTGGGGTCCTTTTTCGTCTATTTTCGACCCCCGAAAATCACCATCATCCCGTATGCAGAGCCCTATTAACAAATTGCTGCAGAATGGTACACTCGGGGACATGGCCCGATCGAATTGGGGAACTCATATTTGACCCATGAAAATGGAGATTTATGGATATTCAGAATCCAAACATCATTTTACGCCCGGTTGCCAGAGTTCCCACCAAAAACGACTAAGTGTGGTTTGCTATAGACCATAGTGTGGCCGTATCGTTGTCCTGGTGTTTGTGATTTATTGCTAACCTATATAAGTTTCCATGCTGGAGAGATCCTAAAAATATTTTTTCAAAGGTACTATTTTCGAAGGTCGAGGATGTAAAGCTAATCTTTGAGGAGACCTTGAGTGCCGGAAGCAGCTCCACCGTAGATGACCATTTGCATTTAAGATACTTGGCAAGCAGCGTGAGCTGCCCTTTCGGAGGGGATGAGATTGGTTTAGGGCTTAATGTTTATTTTTTTCCATTTGGCAGTGGGTAGATCGTAGGTGAACGTTTCGTTGGTAATGATGAACTTTCCTGCGTAATCAGGAGATTGTACCTGAGACCGAGACAGCACCACCAAAAAGGATGGCTTTCGAATGAGAGATCATAGTGAAGGTATGACCGAAACGGGGAGTGGGGATGTCTCCGTAAGTGCGAATTTTTTAGACTGGTAGTTTGGGCATTTGAAAGTGGTTTCGAGAGTTGATTCTTACGCTGTTTTTTGGTAATGAATATTTTGATAACCTTTAATTATCGATTTAGTCGTTAGGCTTTCGAAATTTTAATCGTTAAAATATTGGAGTCGATGATGGAATATCTGTACGCTGTTAATTTAGTGATATACAAATACAAATGATTTAATGATATGTTTTCTGTTAAATTTGGCAAATGATGCGAGAAATGGCGGGTAATCAAGACTGGCTTCAGGGTTTTGATGGTTACTACCTATTTTGCATTATTTTTTGAAGTTTTTTTTCGATGTCGTCGTCGAGTTTCATTTGAATTTTGAATTT
>JAOWAT010300064.1:0-15890 GCA_028571025.1 Longipedia americana
TAAATGGCCATTTACGGCCACTTGCAAAGGGTCATGATCAAAATTTTTTTGGCTAGAACATCATTATATGAACCAAAAAAGAGGCCCAGGTGGTTTTTAGAAAAGTGAAAAAAAAATTCTTCTGGACAGATAGTTCCTACCACTGGGATAGGGTCTGTTAAGAAATAGACAGTTCCTAAAAATCTCGTATTTTTGCATTTTTGGGTTTTTAAATTGAGTTTTTGAGAAAAAATTGAGTTTTCGCAAAAAAATGAAATTGAGTTTTTGGGAAAAAATTGAGTTTTCGCAAAAAATGAAATTGAGTTTTTGTACTTTTTGCCAAAATAAAACCTGTGTCGGTAAGAAGGCTTTGGTTTTTACAATGTATGCAGTCCAAGGCCAAAAATACTACGTACACTTCGTCCTGATAAAATGGGCCTAAATTAGGATTGTTTAACTTTTCATGTAAATATCATTATGCTTTATTAGAGTTGGTTGACAGAAATGAATAATGCTTTATTTTGATTTTGTTTCAGGATTTAATTGACGATTGGTCCTCAAAAAATCCACCCGATTTGATTTACTTTGTTCCATACACATGGAAGTTCAATTTTGAATTCAATAAATTTGAGGCATTAACTCTTGCCAATGAATTTAATTGGATTGATACCTCTTCAACAAATCAAGAAAATGCACACATGGCCCTATGCGGAGAAAAATTGGATTTGTCGTTCGATTTGCCATACACGGAATTCTTGCCAAATATTGTACCATTCGTCTTCAACATATCGGTAAGCAATAATTGTTCCAACTGTTAAAAACCACTTTGTCGAGACGATTTTAAAAATACACTTTGTCAAAACGATTTTGAAAATATTTTCCAGGATAAAAAAATGAGTGTTTGGAAGTAATCTCATATACCGAAATACTACGTAATTCAAAAGCGAATTCGATTTAGATCTTACGTTGCTCTCTTTTCTCAGCTTCATACGCTTTGTAGTAACCCCCTCCAAAACGAAACCACCCGATTTATGTAGTGAACATGCATTATTGATTCACATCTAATAGAGACGTAGGAGTGATAAATTTACAAAATTTTTAAAGAATATCAAAATTAAATATCTGAAAAATAGCATTATCAAAGAAAAATAGAAAATTTCTAATTTTTAATATGATTTCAAAGCCTCTAGAAAACCCCTCCTTTTGAACACTACAAGACCTGGCGTATTATATTAATCTACACTTGAGAATAATTTTGAACATTTATTGAAGTAACTTTAATTCAGAAAAAAGGTCACACCACCAATAAAAATTAGTACCTCTGTATCAAAATAGATTAGGTGAACGATGTTACGTATTAAAGTTTTGCGGAATAATTTACATCTATGTTCTGGTAATCCTTGAAGTACATTTTTCCGCGTAACTGTAACATGTAACATCGTTCTCCTGATCTATTTTGAGACAATTTTCTAAGAAAAGCTAATTTTTTTTCTGATTCCAGGGTGAAAATGCCGACCTGGCTTTATTCTTGCCTGAGACGAACACCAGTCACGGAATTTTGTATTCTTTGGATATGAACTCAAAGATTGTGACTCCAAATGGGAACTGGACATGGAAAAGGGATGAAATTGAAACGAAATGGAGAAGACTTTGCAAATATGAAGATGGATGGATCGATTGTTGGTCTGCTTCAAATGTGAAATTGAAAATTGAATTTGATTACCATCCAATACCATTAGCTGGCCCTCCACCTCAAGCAGATGTCAGCACTCCTGATAAGGAAAATATTCTCTTGACTCCACTTCGAGCACCCCTCAATAGAACAAAAACAGTGAGACTCGCATCAGTGCCGGAAGATTTTGACCCCAATTCTTTGGAAGCAGATAAATGTAAGGTCACTCTGTCAATCAGCAATAATACTGCTTACTTGTATGGAACTTTAATAAGGAGTTTTATGCATGTGAAAGAGAATTTGTTTGGTGAAGATCAGCATTTCACTCCAATGGACACATCAGATACGCAAGGCTATCGAGGAGGAAAGACCAAGGAGCAAACTGATCAGCAACAACAGCAGCAGCAGCAGCAGCAACAACAACAAAATCAACAACAGCAGCAACAACAAAATCAGTCTGGAGAGGAATTTGATCAAAGACTTTATAGACCATTAGAGGTGATTCTTGACATCAAGGTTCACAATGTTCATGCTCATTTACTCAAAAATTGCACTAAAGACGATCCACCTTGTCCCTTTTTGTTGGCAGAAGAAATTGGCTTCGAAATGGACAAATCCTACAGAGAAACTCGTTTGCAATTAGTATTTTCGCCAATTGTTTTGAGATCAGCTGATATTTGTTCAAGATCTGCAAAGGAAGATCATTTGAATCAAGGACATTTGCTATTGACTGGCCTTCAATTTCGTGGTCATGCAATGTTCAGTGAACTAGATAGACCCTTAGGAAATGATACATTAGAATACTCATGGTCTATTGAATTGGTTTGTGGATCACTCTTAGGCAAAATTACGGCACCTCAGTTGTACAATGTATTTGTCACTTTGGAGTCTTTTCTTTACTTGGCGGTGGACAAAGAAAATGTTTTGAAACATCCTCGCCCTTACAAAATATGTCAGCATAATAATCCTCAAAAAGAATGCTCATTTTCCTGTGATGAAGCACTTTGCCCAACAGTAGAAGAATTGAAGTATCGACTAGTCAGATTCTCAGCTGATATGATTGATGTCAAAATAGTAGAAAAGTCTTCAGCATTGAGACTTCAAATGTGTCCTTTGCGATTTTCCACTTGTAATTTACATGGACCTCAAACGAGACAAGGCATTACAGCATTAGTGAAGAGCATCAGAATTCAGCAATACATTTGTTCAAATTTTCCTTTAAGCAGATCTGATATTACTTCCGAACATCATCCAGATATTTGGGTTGAATCAGGAGCAATTACACTCGGTCCCATTTACATTGAAGGCTCTCTTTCTGGACATGGAAGTATGAAATTGAATTATCAAAAGATTCAACATGAGTTTCTTCAAAAGCATGATAGGAAGACGACTAGATTATGGTTCCTTTGGCCAGAGGAAGCTTCTAATGTAACAAAAAGTCTCTCGGAAAAATGTGGATGTGTAGGAGGATGCTCGTTTTTTGGCAAAAATTCCAATGGTCCGTTGTTCTTCAAACCAGTTCGTTCTGATTTAGACAAACGAGTCAATGTAGCACTTTCTTCATTAGGAAACAGAAGAGAAAATCCTGGTTATGGTCAAAGTATTCTTGGTGATAATGCTTTTGTTCTTGGTAACAATAAGCTCTTTCTCTTTGTGTCTCGTTTAGGAGACAAAATTCTTCCCAATCAGTGGCCATTGAAGTTTCACGAACCATCAAAGCTTGCACCTTGTCCAGATTTCAGAACTTTGAAGAGTAATTCTTCCAACACCAGTTCAGAAACTCAACGCCAGCAATTGAAGAAGCACCGTTCTATTTCTGTTGTCAAGAACAATAATTTAAATGACAGTGTTGCAATAGGAATAGCACCATCTGGTGTCAAGAAGACTAGAACAGTTTCAATTAGTGATTCTTCTCATGGAACACCTCAAAGCAGTAAAGGAGGAATGAAAAAGAAAAGCTTCGTTCACATTGAATCTTCTTCCTCTTCTAATCCAGATGAAATGAAAACACTTTTGTCAAAAACATCTAGCTTAACTGAAGTACAACAGACTGGTATCAAATCTGATAAATCTGATGCCCATTACACTTTGGAGCGCACAGAGTCTCTTGTGAGTGACGTTCTATCATTTTATTCATTAGATGGCGATACCGCCGCAAGTGGGTCAATTGGTTCTTTGACTGCTGCAAATAGTGTACCTGTTTCTCCTCGTCTTAGTCTTTACAGTTATCGAGGTGCGGCCTCATCACCAACCTCAGCAAGTTATGAAACTGCCAGTCAAGGAAGTTTCAACATAGGAAGCGGTGGAAGTGGAAGTAAAATTGAAATGTCTTCACCTACATCGACTCATTATGACACGGCCAGTCAAGGGATTTCATCTGGCTTCACTTCACCCACTTCAACGCAATACGAAACTGCAAGTCAAGGCAGAGTCTCATCATTGTCCTATGACACAGCTACAATTCAGCCAGAAAGTCCGCCACCTAACTTGGACATGCTTGAAGAAGAATTGGAAGGCTCAGATACTCTATCACGATCAATATCGTCATCCTCGTTCATCTCTGCAATGTCAGAACACAATGACTTTGGAATGGTCAATCTTCATATGCAAGTTAATAAGCCAATCACGGATTCACCTCTTCTAATGGCAAGTTATATTTCTCATTTGACTCAGCTTCGATGCTCTCATTGGGATCAGACAATTCCTGTCCTTGAAAATGAACCTCAAGACAAAGACTTTATTCCCATTCCAGAATTTGATCTCCTAGAAGAAGGCTTCAGTTGCATTAGGATGAGAGATAAGGGCTCCGATGAATTGTCCAAATCTATTTTGTCCATGCCAACTCCAACACACAAATCAACATTCAAATTTGATAACATTCCAGAAGAAGAAGATGAAGATGTTACTCATGATGAAGAGTATCAGCTTGAGCCCAGTGATTTGATCAGTATTCTTTCTGATGGTAATACATCTAAGACAACCATAATCATAAAGTTCAAAGGTGCCATCGATGTGATTTTATCTCCTGTGATGCTGGAGTCATTTCAAAGATTTTTCGATGCTTTGACTCCCACATTTCGTGAACTACATCCAATTTCAGTTGTGAATCATTTGCACTCATCTTCCCTAGATCGAGTTGAAAGTAAAAATACTTTAAAGAAAGAAAAGAGCTTGGACCTTCAAGAGAAATTCATTGATCCAAGAGACTCACTGAAAACGGGTTCATCCAAGAACAAAGAAAGCAATCAACAAATTGAACCAGATATAAGGACATTTGAAAAAAGCATCTCTTCCTATATTCAAGTCTCTTTACATCTCCCAAAGGTGAATATCATGTCTTTACAAGCATCTGTAGTTGAAGATATGTGTGCTTTTTCTGCTCTGGATAATGTACGAGACATTACGTGCGTCTCTCTTCTTGCTCTTGGCATCCAAGAAACGACATTCCAATTTTGTAAGACTTCACAATCAAAGAAAACGGTACAAATGTATATGCAAAAACAGAGATCATTATCAAACAAGAAGAAGAAATCCAAGTACAAAATTATGCCTGATTATCGTCAAAATGAGCCTTTTACATTTGAGTCATCTGAAACGCAAAAAGAAGAAATTATGATGAAAGGATCTTTAAGTAAAGTTCATGCTCAATTGAGAAGGTTGAAAAATGACAGTTCAATTTTGAAAGATGCCTCAATTACAGCTATCCCTAATCATAAATCTAAAGTCTTCTTTGAATATTTAGATGTGCCAAAATTAAGTTATGTTGCTGAAGATGGTGAAGAGGGAAAAGACTCCAGGTTAGGATTTAATATGTGTGAATGTGGTTTTGAAGGAATAGATGTAAAAGTAGCAAAGAGATCTTCAAATCAAGAAGAAGAAAATGTCTTGCCTGAATCAGAACCACCCATTGTTAACATTGAGAATGAAATTCAAGATTCCCCTATCAAAGACAAAGACAAGGAAGACGATGAGACAAAGAATAGTAAAGACGATTCAAGTAGCTCCACAAGTCCACATTATCAAACACATGAAGAAATGAAATTGCAATCCCCCACTCCACCTCAAGCCGGAAAACATTCAACTGCATCAGCTTCAGTGGAATTGAAAACAACGTGGTTTAATTTTGCTGCACCTCCTAAAAATCCAATTTCAAGAAAGATTGATATCACCAAATTAGATTGGAATTTACTAAGTACAGCCAGTCCTGGAATTGATGCCTGGTTAAATCCAGTGGATAGATTTCAAAATATCGTTTCTCTTTGTGTGAATACCTACCATCAACGTGTAGGTGCAGTAATGGCCTCCCTCATGGCAGATGCATTAGATGTAGCTTCAGAACACTTTTTGAAGATTACCAAATATGACAAATTGACTGCTTTTTCCAGGACACTGAGAGATGACCCATCTTGTCAATTGTGTTCCATTCTCATACGTTACATCATGAAGAGAAATCTAGGAGACATTATGGCAAATGTTGATTTAAGTTATGTCCCACCATTAACAATATTGAGACAAGGAATTGTTGTATTGTCTCGTCAATGGAAAAATGCTCTCTATACCCCAATCTTGATCGAGTACAATCTTAGAAGTAAGGGTTTGAAATCTATATACAATACTCAAATGAATATAGAAGACATTGAACAAGATGTCGATGAAAGTGACTCAGAAGGAGACGAAATCAGTGATTTAGATTTTGAAGATGAGGAAGTGGCTCTTCTGAAATCAGGAAATGACATCAGATACAGTTACAAAGACGGATCAGTTTTATCGGATTTATCTGCAAGTCTGATGGCCAAACTGACACCCATAAGAAGTCCTCAACATGATGATATTGTTCTTTTGGAAACTGCAAGACCTGTTGTAATAGAAGATGGTGGTGCAGGAGGGGGAGGAGCTTCTGATTCAAGTGCTGAATCTGCGAATCTACATCAGGGTGGGGGTGGAGGAGGAGGGGGAGGACAAAACAATGATTCTGTAAAAAGTGAAATGATCACATCTGGAGAAGTCTCGCCACCTGTTTACAAAGAGAAAACTGAACAAGAAGAAACTTTGTATGAATGGATGAAAAGGCAAACTGAAACAAAGAGATCTTCAATTCCAGTTTTCATTGAACCTGATGACAAAGTTACCATTCAAATTGAAGAAGATTTAACAAAAAAAAGTCAAGCTGATGTAGAAGAAATGGTTGAAGAAGCAAGCACACCTCAAGCGACAAAATCAATGCATTTACTAGATGCCCATTTGATATTTGAACCTCTTTTATCAAGTTTGGGTCTCATGCCACATCAAATTCAGAATTTATCTTTAAAGAATTTAGGCTCAAGTGTCTCTGTACTGGGAAGCTTTGATGAATTTAAAATTGATATAATAGAGTCAGAAGTTGGAAAAATGGCTCCCAGAAAAGTGAAATCTAGTAGATTACTGCTAGAAGATTCTTCGCCATCATTCCTTTGTGAAAAGATCTTTTTACAAGCCGACTTCAAAAAGGAGACTGATATTACAATGGGTAGAAAAGCAGAAAAAGAAAAAGTCTTGCCTCTGTATATAACTCGTGCTCAATTAAAGCGACATACAAGTAGCTATGTCAATTTCTCTATTGACATTGATTTCATTTCTCAAAAAGTGAACATGCCTCTTTTGAGGCTTTTGAATCAAATTGTTACAATGCATCAAAATGTGAAAGAGACAAATGAAGAGCTCAGAGAAAAGAAACCTGAACTTCATAAATCTGCAGATTATATGAAGCATAAGAAGAGCTCATCTGGAAGCTCAACAAGCTCTAACATTTCTGTCCAGCTTAGAAATAATGACACTCAATTATCAGACAGTGCTCAAAAGTATCTAGAAACGAGAAAGAATTACCAAACTCCAAGCCCATCAATGACTTTAAAATCTCAGCTCAGAAATCGTCCAAAAAGCTTTGCTCAAAAGTTTCGACCGAATAGCAGACTTGCAGGAATGGGCGGTTACTCTAATCTGGAATCACCTATTCAGGAGCAACAAGATTCATTTGTCTTGACAAGTGCTCCATTAGAGAGAATTACTGAAGAACAAGTGACAATAAGATGCTGGAAAACAGTTTATAATCTTTTGGAGCTTTATTCAACAATGCCAACAACAAAAACTGTTCAAAGACAGTCACTTACTCCTGTAGCAAGTACTTCTGGAGGTGAAACTGGAATTCTGACCAGAGCTGGTCTCAAAGGTGGACTGATGACATCTCAGACTTCCAAAGAAGCCAAAACTCCATCTGAAATGGGGACTTCAAATTTGCTGCAAACTCCAATTGAGCCTGTTCAACCAAAGAAAGCAAAAGAAGTCTCCTTTGCTCGAGCTGATGCCTCTAAGCATGAACATACTCCTCTCATTGTGTTTGGAATTGCAAAAATAAGAAAGACTAAACTCATGGCTACTCTCAGTGGCTTGAAGTTAGAGGGTGAAATCAATGGGCTGCAATCAAGTTTGCAATACAAGGAGAAAATTCGGGCTCCCATGAAAGGAATGGTTGAGGCATCTGTTGTTGGAAATATGGTTGATACAAACATTGTGCTTTTGGAAGGAATTCCTCCAAAACAACAAACTGTTGTCAAAGTGAAAATTGGGAAATCTCAAGTTCTTCATTCTAGTCACATGTGGAAAACAAAAGATAAGAATTCTGGTACAATGTCTATTGATCTAATTCAGGTTGATATTCCCCAACATCCTGTTGATTTGCACAGTATTGTCACGAGAGGTACTAAGGAACTGTCATCTACTCTCCAAGAATTTCGTGGTGCCAGAATTTTACAGAGAGGAAAAACTTTTGCTGCTTTTGATGAAAATGATTTTGTCACTCAACAATCACCTAAAGTTACAAACAAGCAACATTCTTCTGCGGATGCAAATAACACAGCAAAGACCACTGAAGAATCAAATCTAATTAAGCCTCTCGTAATGCAATTTAATTTGACGTTACATAAAATTGTTGTAAGTGCTGCCCTATTGCCTTCACTTTTAGCTGAATACTCCATGGAAAAAGTCACATCCAAAGGTGTTACAGGTGGAAAGGCAAAGTTTATCATTGATTTACCAAAACATACCCTGAGCTTCAATACAAAATTACAAGACATTTCTGAGACGTTGGAAACCAGTTTACCTTCAGAAGCCTCAATTGATTTACCACAGGTTCACGTTTCTGCAGAATACATTCAAGATGAAAGTGGAGTTAAACCGGCTTCTTCTCCACCAGTTCAAGGCCCAGATGGAGAAATTGTTAGACAAGGAAGTTACCTAAGTGCTCAAGCGGAAATTGGGGAATTGGAACATTATTTGACAACAGATTTGCTCAACCATTTGGTCTTTGTGCAAAAAGTCTTTATGAAAGAAGTAAATGAAGTTGTGCAGAAAATGTCTGGAAGTGATAGACCAGTTCCAGTTTGGACTGAGTTTGGTGAGGAAATGGAAATCCATAATTCATCATCGAGCAGAAAAGCACTTTTGTTCTCTGTTGCAGTCAGATTGAAGCATATCACAATTACAGCCACTACACCTGCAAACTCTGGAGTAAGATTTGAAACTGGAATGTCAGAAATCAAGTTGTCAAATCGAGTTGAAAATGTAAAAGGTGCAGTCAAAGGAAGCAATAAGATTTATACACAGGCAAATGTCAATATCAAATTGAGTCTTGGTCAAATCATTCGAGATCCAATTTATTTTGAAGCAGAGCCTCAATTCCAAAACCAAGCCTATTTCAAAACAAGTATTAAACTTCGTAATGCATTCCAAGAAGAAGCTTCTTCAGGTCAGACTGAGACTGATGTGATCCATATCTCACTGAATAGGCCATTGATATTTGTTCAGCCAGTTGCTGTTGACAGAGCAATTCTTTTCTGGTTGAGTTATAAAAATGCTTGGGAATATTGGACTGAGCAAAGATTGACACTAAACAAAGAAGTCTTGAAAGCGACAGAGGAAGTACTTGAAAAAGTTCCTTTAAGCCAAATTACCAATCAATTGAGTGCCACACATGTTGGGACTGTTTTTCTTCAACTGAATGTTCAAGATATTGGTGTTTGTCTCCCTCTTGTACCAGATCCATGGAATTTAGCCAAACAAGATCCTGAAAATCATGGTGCAATTGTTGCCACTGTTGAAAGTAGCAGTATCTCTGCTTGCACTGGTGGCTCTATGGTGAGCAAAGGACTTTTCAAAGAGTTGTGTCTTAGGTTTACTGATGATTTTAATCATACATTAGATGATTGGAAGCCAGACCCAAATGATTCCCAGCTAATGAACTTATGTCTGGTTTCACAAGGCTCTTATGAAGTGTGCAGTCAAACAGCCAAAGCAATGAGAGATGAAAATGCCAAATGGCTTCTGAACATCCAATGGAGAATGACTGGAGTTGATGTGCATGTTGATACAAATATTGGGAAACATCTTTCTGCATTGGGACACACATTGACTTCCATAACAGGAGAATTTGAAGAAGCTATTTCCGATGATCAAGCAACATCAAATGAAACAGATTCCGAAAGTGATGGATTTGATTCAAATGTTCCTGAAGCTGCTGATACTTTTCCTCTTAGAAGACAAAAGACTCAACAAATCGATCTGGATTTGCCCTCATTTTTGTTTGATCCAAATCTTGACAAAAATGTTGTTGCCAAATATTTGGAACAAGAAATCAATGAGCAAGCAAAAACGGTAGAAGATTTGCAAAAGCTTGGTGCTTCTGAACAAACAGTGAATGCAGAGAAAAGAAAATTGACTGAATTGGAAAGTATTGCTTCTAAAAATTTCAGACAAGATTTGGCACAGAGACTGAGGAGACAAAAGAGCAAAGCTAGTTACTTCAAAGAGAAGTTTGGTTTGGGACCAGGTGGAACAAGTGTTCCTGGGACATTGCACAGACTTGGTCCAAAGTCTAAATCAGTTTGTATTCCTTCACCTACTTTGGAAGAGCCAGAGTTTGCAATTGGCAAAAATCGAATGCCATCCTTTGACGAAGAATATGAATTGGAACATTGGGAAAATGAAAAATCAGAGAAAGATACAAGTTCATTGACCAGAGGAAGTACAATTGAAGAAGAAATCACTACAGATACTCCTGAGACACCCGGAACAGATAATTCCACAAGACTTACATCCAGTCCTAGAGGTTTTCCAAATCAATCAAGTACCTCAGGTGCAACCGGAAAGCAACAAGAGCCAAATGTGGATTTTGAGTTCCATGTTAAGATCTTTATTGAAAGTGGCAAATGCGTCCTGCACACGGTGAAAGATGAGGATCTTAAAAAGATGAAACGAGACAAAAGTTTTTCAGGGACAGTTTTGGACAGTCCTTTACCAATGAAAAAGACAAGACAAACTGACTTCAAAACGGTTCATAGTTCTTCACGATTGAGAGATATCAGACCTGGAAATTTTCCACCAGATGTTACTATATTTCATATTCCTGGTTTAGATGTGCGAGTACATTATGTTTCTAAATCTGAAAATGATATTACGTTGATTGAGAATCCTTCTTTCGCCAGAGAATTATCAATTTTATCCTCAACTGGAGCTTCAACTAAAAAATCTGGCAATAAAAAAGCTACTCTTGCGACATGGATGACTCTTCAGAGTATCCGAGAAGAAACCATCATAACACCTCACATATTAGAATTTTTGGAACAAGCTTTAGAACCAATTCATATGTTCAGTGGCTCTAAAGAAAATACGCAAGAAGACTTTAATAATTTACTGAGTGATTCGAATTCTGGTTCTCAAGCGGGACTCGCTGTATCATCTGGTTATGCTTCCTTCCCTGTAGATGTCATTGTCTACTTTCACATGCAGAGTTCCACTTTTAGATTTTCATGTCAACCTGTTTCAAGAGTGGAATGCATGTTAAGACTGCCTTCATTGGATTTGGTGTTTTCATCAAAGAGAGCTGAAGGCGAAGTCAATGAAGAGTTTGGTGACATGAAACAGAAATCTGCATGGGAAGATCTTAATGAGAGTGAAAGAAACAAAAGTGATGAACCCGCAGTTGTTGGTGGTCTTAGTGTAACTGGGATTTTGAATGATTTCTCAATGAATGTATTTCATCCTTATGGGGGAGGAAGAAAGAAAAGACCTGAGGAAATGGATTTTTCTCCTCTCAGTTCGGAAGAAAGAAGAGATTCACTCAGTGTTAATGTTGCTTTTGTCAAATTTCACATTTCAAGATCAAGAAAAATCAATTTCAGCAAAATTGCAAATGACTTGAATCTATCATTTGCTTCTAGACAAGAATCTCTGGACAATATGAGTGTGGCCTGTGTAAGATTTAGTACTATCATTGATATTGGTTCTGCTTCGTTCAAGTATGATATGAGAAGGTTGACTGAAATTCTTGCTTTTCCGAAGGCATGGTACAGAAAAACTCTTGTCAGGCGTTTGTTTCTCGGTGAAGTCAAAACTACTTCCTTCTACAACACAGAACGAGATTCTCCTATTCCTCCTGTTCCAAACCCACCACCACCTTCATCAAGCAGAAAACAGTCCGTCAGTTACACAGCAGTGGGGCCTCCAAAAGACAGGAAAATGAGCATGCAGCTGGATAATAAGAAAACAGCTTGGATCGGCCAAACAACTGCTCACTCCTGGGAAACTCTTGTCTTGTTTGGAATCAATTTTAAAGAACTTAAAGTTCATATGAACATGGGAAATGTCATGGGCAATGTTGATTGGATTTCAGAGAATTTTCGTTCAGAGGGAAGATTATCCATTGGAAGTACAGGACATAGAAATATGTACATTTCCCTTGGTTTAAATGGATCAAAGTTAGGTGCCAAAGCAGGAATTGTCGGTGGGACAATTGAATTGGGGAGAATCGACACATACCTACAATTGAGAGAAGACAAAAATATTGAACCTTTGCATGAAACGGGATTGCAAGTGGATGCAATTGAAGTGAGAATAGATTACATGGGGACAAGTGTCTTGATGGGCAGAGTCAGTCACTTGGTGATGAAATTGAAAGATGATTGGCATGTAACAGATTGTGGTTCAATGGCGGCGGGTTTTAGTAGGCCAATGACAACGTCTTCTCAACCTGCACAAGTATTTGTTCAAGGCGATCTTCAATGGGATCAACTGCAAATGCTCATCTCAAAGTCAACAACAGCGGATCTACTCAAAATATGCAATAAGTTGGAGGAATTTTTCAGTCAACAGTTCAAAAGCAGTAAGAAGTTATTTTCCAGTTTAGAACCTGATACCTCATGGTCAAAGCCAATAAGGAAAATCCCTGATATGAAGGCAGAAACGGAAAAAGATCCTGTCAGTCATCATAGACATTGGCAGAAAGCACTGAAAAAGATTTCCGGATTGAAAATATTTACATTGCCATTCAAACTCCCTGAAGTTGGTTCTATTCTTGGTGGAGTTTTGGAACTTCGTGGAAAACATATTTCTCTAGCTTGTTTTCATGGAATAAATTTCAAGTCTAAATCTTGGGCTTTATTCAGTCTGAAAGATCCGTCCATCTCATTCGTTAGTGATGCGCAAAAAGTGATTGAGGATGCAGCAGTGAGAGATGAAAAGGCCTCAGAGTCTAATGGGGCCCCAGCTGGAGAACAAGGGACGACCATGACAAATGTCATTCAGACGTTGTCATTTTCATTAGGTGATACTGATCAAACAACTCGTTCAACGCATGCCTATATGGCAACAGTCAAAAAGATCTCGAGAAATGTGAATTACCTGCCGCCGATCAAAGCTCTCCCTGATTGGTTCAATTATGCCTTCAAAAATTCTGAAATGGACCAAGTGAACAGATTTCCAACATTGTCTCCGTCTCAGGACAAAGATAGAGACCAGAAAAGTCAGCAAAGGACAGAAGAGATTTTTGCTCTGCCGTGTCTCAGAATGGATTTGAAGACCAGACATTTACAAGGACCCTGTAAACCAAAAGAAAGTGATGAAAAACCAGTCGTTGACTGCACTTTTGTTACAGGTAAAATATTAGAGGCATACTGATCCAAAAAGTTTGATTAAAACTTCAGCTTTGTACTCAAAAGTCAAAATGATTAAAAGTTGTTGTTTGATATCGTATTTTTGCTAATTAGAACATACCAAGAATAAAATGGATCTAAGCTAAAATGAAATTAGAGTAAAATTTAAGCATTTTGAGCGTAGGTCTGATTTAGCATACAGTACGGTAGTACTGTAGTAAATTTCCGCTGAACTAATTTCAATTTTATTTCAGCTGAATTAACTTAATAGGGCTGGCCTTCTCTTTGCATAAATTTTTGGGGAATTCATATTAGGATGTACCAAATTTTTCTGATTGTATTTTGGGGACAGCCCTAAAATTTTCATTTTGGTCCCCTAACATGAAAACAAGCTCAAAATCATACACTTTATGTATTGTTACCCCGAGGCAACCACCCCCTAAAATTATGTAGAAATTCATCTTTTTATTAATAACAGAGGAAGTATTTCTTATGAATATAGCATAACTTTAGGGGGTGGTTGCCTCCGGGTAACATTAAAAAATGTGTATGATTTTTAGCTTGTTTTCATGCTAGGAACCATGATAAAAATTATAGCACTGTCTCCGAAATAATCTGAAAAATTTGGTACACCCTACTCATATCAAAATTGCTTACAGTACTGGCAATCTTTCATGTCACAAATTTGAGTGCCAGGTTTTGAGAATTTTTTAACTGCAATGCAAAAAATGTACAGTGGGATTCATAAAGAGAGGTAGGGAATGGGGGCAGGATAAAGTCAAAATTTTCATTACATAAAAATTCTGAAATTTGGTATGGTAACTTTCCACATCATTGTAATCCCCCCCCCCATAAGCTTTTTGGATCAATCTGAGACATTTGGTTTTTTCGCTTCACTGGAAATGTAAACAAAACAATCAAATTGTAAATACAACACATCCTGATGTTTACATTTTGATTGTTTTGTTGACAATTCCATTGAAGCAAAAAAAGTGTCTCAGATTGACTTCACAGTGATTTAGAAATGTACCATACCAAATTTGAGGCGTCTGAGTGGATTTTAAGTCTGAGACATTTTTTTCAAAATTTAAGCGGTTATTCATTCAATTCTATACCATATTCTGAATCTCTGTGCAAAATTTCAATCTCAGAGATTGTCCCAAAAGTGCGCCATGAAGGGAACAATGTCAGAACTTTGTCATTTTACGATGTAAAATGAAAAATTAAAATGTATGTACTTCTTCCATTTCAAAATAAATAGGGCAAAAGATTTTGGTGTTATGTTTTCCCAGAATATTACACTTCAATGATTTAGATTACCATTGCAGGGAAATTTTCTTGGAAAATGTAACAATCACATCATTTGCCCAATTTAATTTAAAATGGAGGAAGTAGTATGTAGTAAAAACTTTGATTTTAGCCTGCCCCCATTCCCTGCCTCTCTTTTATGAATCACACTACTTATACAGTATAAACGTTTTATTACTTTGCATCATAGAATGTTTATGACAAATTTCAGATTTAAAGACCGGTCCGGAAAAAATGACAATAATATTTTAAAACATATCTCAGCTTTCAGGATTTGTACAGAAAAGTTTTAAGATCTCCATGAAACGCTTAGAACTTCACCTTTTAAATAACATGTGTAGCTCTCCAATTGGTTCATTAGATTTTAAATTATTGCAACAAACATGAAGATGATCAAAATATGAAATTGAACAAAATAGGCTAAGGGTTGAAAAGTTAGTTTGTATCTGTTCCTGATACAGATACAGTTTCTGCATCAGAAACAGAAACAAGCAATTTTTTGATTCATAATAAAATTTGGGAAAACGCAATCTGTACAAAAAAGTACACTTTATGTAGTACACATTGCAGTTTCCTGAATTTTATGTAGAATTCAAAAACTGTATCTGTATTGGATACAGAAACTGTATCTGTATCGGAAACGGATACAAACTAACTTTTCAACCCTTACAGTAGCTTTTCCTATTTTAGCTTAACTCAGTTATGAAAAGAGTCACAGAGATTTTTAAAAGAGTGTTCATTCAGTCACAGAAAAAGATATAAATTTATAATGATATATGTTATGTAATGGATTTTTCTATTTATTTGTGACCTACGGATCTTCCCAGAATAGAAAGTAAATTGAATTTATGCTGACGTTGTTGATCCTGAGATGGAATTTCAATAACTCTTAAATGTGGCAGTTCAAATAAGAACCCGGCCCTTTGATAAATCTTATGTAGTAAACTTTCAAGCCAAATATCGAAAATTTG
>JAOWAT010300175.1:0-15880 GCA_028571025.1 Longipedia americana
CCTGAATGCAGATGTAAAATATGTGGCAAACAGATGTCATACTATCATAGTAGATATTGTGATACATAACCCAAATGATACGTTTAAAGTATTGCGTGTAACAAATAATAATAATAATAATAATAAAGCACTTGATGTAGAGGCTTGGGGATCTCTTTAATGTGCCGATTTTTGAAGTCCTTAATGCATATATAGACGATCAGGAGGTGGGGTACTCTTACGTCATTACAATAATATTGACAATTGTAGTCGTCCAAAAACGTTGCCCCATAGTATTTGTTTTGAGATCGTCCTCGAGGGAATTTGATGGCTGGATTGCCGGAGGGGTCCGTAGAGTGCCACGCAGCGGGTAAAGCGTACATGGAGTAGTGTTTTAAATACCACCCGCTTTCCAAATGTCTTTGAAAGTCCAGGAAATTCACTTTGTAGAAGATGCCTTTTAGCTTGTAAGCAATATGGCTCAAAGATGATCGGAGCCCTTCTGATTTGAACATATATTTTTCCCGTGGTAGCAGATATTTCTCTTCAAAAATGTCTTTGTAGGGAAATTTATGCTCATTGTCTACCATGTTTTTATACGGATCACTAATGTTTAGAACACTGACCCCTTTCTTTTCAATTTCACTTCTTTCCGCCGCCGTGAAAATCCCCATGACAATACTTTCTGGGATTTGTTGTAAAAAGTTCTTGAATTTTTCTTGATTTTCACCACCCAACTGGTGAAAATTAAAGATCCAGCAGTCTCCATTTGCGAATCCGATCTGTCTGAACATAGGCTCGGGGCCGTATTTGTCCGCTTGTTCCGTATTATATGTCCACAATTTTTCGACCCGGATCCGTTCCTTGACAGCGTCCAGCGACACTTGCAGCAGGTTGCGCTCCTCGACCACGAAGGTGCTTGTTTTCTGCCAAGGAGAGGGCAGTGGCAGAAAACTCGATTCTTCTATGTATTTTTGGAGCATTTCCAGCGAAGTTTTTTCTTCATTTTTGAACATTTTGTTGTTTTGTGATGACTATCAAATTTTGTGTTTACTTTTATATGCGTCACGCAACTCCTCTTCTTAACGGACTTTTGTCCTTGCAAATCACGCAACCTTTCTATGTTGACTGGCTTTTTTCTCTATCGTCGGGGACCGGACTTTCGACCTAATCATACGTTTTCATAATTAATCAAGTTTGAAAACTTGATTTCAGACGACTTTCATCTTTAAAAAGACTCATCTATCGTCTCACACGCCTCAACTGCCAATTGATAGAATTTTTGATGCAAGTTCCTCACTCATGTGCACTCCAATTTTAGCCTGAATGTCAAATTGAAACCCTATCTCCGAAAAGGGCGCTTTTGCAAGCAAGGTTCCAATTTTGAAGTATTATAAAAAGATAGCATTTACAACTAATACCCAAAGTGTAAGGATTCTTTCTTTTGTATTTTAATTTTTTAATGCAGTTCTAAACTAAACCCCTATCTCCAAAAAGGGCACTTTTGCAAGCTAGGATTTAATTTTGAACATGTAATGAAAAGAAGTGTTTGTAATTGGTACCCAGGGTGTACGGATTCTTTTTTAAATTGCCCTTATCTCCAGAGGGGGCGCTTTTGCAAGTCAGGTTTCAATTTTGAATGTGATAAAATGAAAATATTTTGCAACCAACATGCATGGCAAACAATGAAAACGTTTGTAATCAACATCCAAGGTGTAAGAGGGAGAATTTTCACAACTAACACCCAAAGTGTAAGAATTCTTTTTTAAATTGAACTTTTTTGTGTTTTAATTTCTTGATACACTTCTAAACTAAACCCCTATCTCCAAAAAAGGGCGCTCTTGCAAGCTAGGATTTAGTTTTGAACATGTAGTGAAAAGAAATACTCGTAATTGACACTCAGGATGTACAATTTCTTTTCTAAATTGAACCCCTATCTCCAAAGAGGGCGCTTTTGCAAGCCAGGTTTCAATTTATGGTAGGATAAAACGAGAATATTTTACTACTAAGACCCAAAGTGTAGGGTTCTTTTTTGGTGCAGTTCTAAACTAAACCCCTATCTCCAAAATGGGCGCTTCTGCAAGCTAGGGTTGAGCTTTGAACATATAATGAACGAAGTATTTTGTAATTAACACCCAGGGTGTGAAAATTTCTTTCTAAATTGAACCCCTATCTCCAAGAAGGGCGCTTTTACAAGCCAGGTTACAATTTATGTATGTGGAGAAATCTTTTTTTCAAAATATGTACAACTTAGGCGTTGTGAATGCTTTTACTTATGGTTGCAAAATATGTTCCCCCCCAGCTTAAACTCTTACTCTCTCTTAATTAACTCGAAATTGTCCCTTTTTTCACCCCGTATCATCTCGTAGTGGGGTACATTTTGCGTAAATTGAAGCTTTTACTCCATCTGTTTGCTTTTTGGTCATTACTGGCCTATTTTAATCTCAACATTTCCAAGCTGATCTATGAGTACCCTGTTTTTGTTTACTGTAACGCCCTCTTTTGTTGAATTTATTAGATTTTCTAAAGGGAGATTGTGATTCGTACAGGGGTTTTTTACAGTTGCAATACGATCTTATAAGAGTTAGTATACACCTTAAGTACTGAAAGTATTATTGGCGGGTGATCTGTCCCAAGGGGGTTAAAATTTTCTTTTAAATTGAACCCCTATCTCCAAGAAGGGCGCTTTTGCAAGCCAGGTTTCAATTTAAGTCTGGCACCCAGGGTGAAAAAAAAAACAAATTTGACAGGAAATGGTAGAAAATAATGAATTCGTGATCAGTAAAAGGTTTGTTTGACATAGAACGATTTTATTTCATGTTCTAATGGGTCTAGATTATTCAAAACAAAACTTTGTTTCATTATTCTTTTTTGGATTGTTTATTGCTCTTTTTATGATCTTTTCTTTCTCTTCTTTCCAGCACCTGGCATTCCCATTCATCTTCCGAAGGTAGGTCCATGATTTCTTCTTCTGGAGTTGTCTGGACTTCTGGTTCATCTTGTGCTTCTTTTGTTTCTTCCAGATCACAATCCCTAAAGCGCAGGGTGAGTTTCCTGTTCTCTTCCATAACAATCTGGTTGATTTCAGCTCTCTTCTCTGCTGAGACTGGTCCAAAAGTTACTTTTTTGGCTTCTCTGGGTGTAATGTTTGTAGATTTCATTTTCTTTTTGCCCATTTTTGCAATTCCGAAAGGATCATCTTTGATTCTTTTCTTCTCTGCTTCCCATTTGCTTTTTTGTAATTGCCTGTTTTTCTGGTATTGTTGAAGAGCTTGGGCTGACGTGGATGGTTGTGGATCTGAACTGGTATCTGGAATCAGACTTTTCTCCTTTTTCAAATAACCAGGATTTCTTCTTCCTGATCTCATTTCAATCACTGTGGCATCATTCAAAGATTCTTCTGTTGGCTCTGCTTCCAGAATCATTGCTTCATAACAGAGTTTCATACGCTGATCCACCTTTTGAAGAGCCGTCAATATCCACTGCAAGAGGTCGTCCATGGTGTATATCTCTTTTTTCTCTATTTCTGCCTTTATTTCATCTCTGACATCTGTTTGAAAAAGCTGCAGAAACGATCCCTTGATGTCAGAAAACTTGATCTGGGTGCACAAAACTTGCCTGATTTTGGGCGCAACTGCTAGAGCGAATTACTGAAATTTTTCCAGAATTCTTTTCTGGTCTTCAAAAGCTTCCAAAATCACGGTCTCAGCACTTTTCACCAACAAATATCGAAGCAAGGCTCTCCAGTAAATTATTGTGTTAAAACGATTCATTTCAAAATTTGAAGCTATGCACGTTTTTGATGGTGCGACGACTTTTTTCACGGATTCAACACGATGTAATTTCCCGGAATTTGTTTCCCGTTTTATTTGAATCCGTTTTCATACTTCTTCTGGTACGATGATGCATTTAATGTCATTTTAAATATGTTTATTCGTGTTCTCAATGATATTTCATCGATGCGATGTAACATTAACATGTAGCACTCTCCCAAATTATGCTTTTACCATTTTTTCCACTCGAAATCGACTTTCATCTTTAAAAAGACTCAGCTATCGTTTTAAACCATCTCATGTATACATATGAGCTTGTTTTGGAACCTGTGTTTTATTAATATAGTGATCTTTGTATTCGTACAATTTTTATCCAAGTTTAAAAACATTGCTTTACTGAAAGTTTGTGTTTCAATTTTCAATACGATCCCAAACTGAACCCCTATCTCCAAAAAGGGCGCTTCTGCAAGCTAGGATTCAGTTTTGAACATATGGTGAAAAGAAATATTTTGCCTTTAGCAACCAGGGTGCAATGATTCCTTTCTAAATTAAACATTTTTTTTGTGTTGTAAATTTTAATATAGTTTTAAACTGAACCCCTATCTCCAAAGAGGGCGCTTTTGCAAGCCAGGATTCAGTTTTGAATATGGGGTGATAAGAAATGTTTCGCAAGTAAAACCCAGGTTGGAAGGATTCTTTTCTAAATTGAACCCCTATCTCCAAGAAGGGCGCTTTTACAAGCCAGGGTCCAATTTTTTGAATGAATTCACCAGGATTAATATGAAGCAAAAATGTCATAAAACCAAACTTTCTCCCTGACAAATATTTTTTAATGTTGAAAAATACAAATGTTTGGTGGTAAAAGCAAGATTCACACCCACTGAACTTTTAGAATGGAAAGGTGAGTGTGTTGTGATGAGCTTTCATGATAGGAACTAATTTGTTCACTCCTCTTATTAAATGACGTCCATTGGACAATCTACATTTAACAACTCTCGTTCTTTTATCTACCTTACTTGGGTAGGTTTCCGCGATTATGGCCTTTTTCCAGAATCCTCTTTGTAGTCTCTCATCAATGATTAGAACCATCGACCCTACTTCAAAAAAATCAGTTTCTGTAGTCCATTTAGAATTATGATGTAGCGTAGGTAATATTTCTTTCTGAAATTGTTTCCAAACAAGATCTGTTAATTCTTGCACCAAAAACCACCTCTTTGTCAATGCTTCTCCAGAGAATTCAATAGTAGGTGCTAGTGTTTCAGAATTTTTTCCGAATATGAATGAGTGAGGGGTAAGAGTGGCCCAATCTTCAATGTCATCACTGATTTCACAGATCGGTCTGGAATTAATAAAATGCTCAAATTTAATTATGACTGTTTCTAGCTCAACGTGGGTTAGCACTATGTTTTTCAAAAGTGTATTCATAGCTCTCTTCAAGCTTTGTACAATTCTTTCTGTAAATCCGTTTACTGAAGGCAAATTTGGTGGAGAGAGGTTCCATTGTATATCAGGATATCTTCTTCTCAATTCAAATTCATCCACTTCCTCTGGTATGAATTTAAGAAATCCTAGGGTATTTCTTATTTCTCCTTTTTACTTCAGAAAACCTGTGGCTCTATCAGAGTGAATCTTTTTAGGCCTTGCTTTTCTAGCTATGAATCTATCTAATGCAAGTTTGACATCTTCTGTTCCGGTTGAATCCGTTAATTCAAAATGTACCCCGCGAAACACTGAATCAGTACAAACAAGTACGTGCTTGGTGACAGTTTTCTTGCTTATTTTAGTCACTAGGGGGCCTAAGAAGTCAATTCCTGTGTGAGCAAATGGATAATAAATGGAATCCTTCAGTGGGAGTCTCATTGAAGGCAAGGGTCCTGTTGTTTGGTTTTGTGTTTTGGCAATTCTAATCCTGCAAGGTATACAGTCAAAACATATCTTTCTGCAACAGGTTTTACCATTTAGTATAAAGTATGACTTTTGAAGGTCGCACAGTAAGGTTTTAGAGCTACCAATGTGTTCCAATTCAGTGCTGTGATGAGTGTGAATAATAGTTTTCCCAAATTCTGATTTGGCTTGTAATAATATAGGATTGGCCTGTACTAATTCCAGATGTGGTTGGTGATGGGCTATCCTTGATGATATTCTTATTATCCCTTCATCATCCAAAAATGGGTTCAATCTGATGTAATTGGAGTTCCTTGCCACTTTTTTCCCTTCCCATAGCAAGAGATACAACTCTGGAAACATGTGAACTTGGATCAATCTCAACAAATTGAGCCGTGCAACATGCCTTTCTTGGGGCAGAAGGGGCTGAATGGCTTGTCTTAATGGCGGTAAGTAAGACTGCACGAAATAATGGACATATTTGTGTATTATTTTTTGTCTAGGGCCTAATTCTACTCTCGTGGTTTGGATTTTTCTTTGTAGCGAAGTTCTGAATATTCTTACTGCTTTGAGAACAAAAGCTAATATTCTGATCATTTTTTCAAAATTTGAATATCTAGATATGTCAAACACTTTATAAAGATTAATTGTTGGGTCTTTTGTCTGAATGGGTGTGTTGAAAAGTTCTGCTTGGCATAGGCACTTGTACCTTGGTGACATGACTCCATAGTACTTTGACTTCATGTTCTTCTGGTATTTTTTGCAATATATTCTGCGTTGAAAAGAGCCTTTTTCTTTCCCTTAAAGGGCCGTCATCTAAGGCTTTATGACTCTCAATTCTCTTCATCTGAATTGATTTCAGGTGAGGTTTTATGTATTGTGTTTTGATTTGTGGCACTTGTTTTCATGACAATTTTCATTCATAGCAAAGTGATAAGTTTCTATGTTAATAGGTTTCATCTTTGGCATCCTGGTCTTTTGTTTGAACTCCGTTTGTGCTATTAAGTTTTCAATTCTAAGCTTAGACACTGGCAATGGGGTGACGTGTAACTCTCTGATAACTGCAGGTCCTTGTTTCCACAGATTTGATTCGTTCAATTGTTGTAATGATGCACCCCTAGAGGCTATGTCTGCTGGGTTTTGTGTTGATGGCACGTAATACCAATCAGATAATTTAGTTAATTGACTGATTGTTTCCACTCTGGCAGCTACAAAAGCTTTCAATTTAGAACTTTTCATTCTTAACCACAGAAGTGCAGTTTCACTATCTGAAAAGCACATGACTTGAACTTCTTTTCTTTTTAATGCTGCTATAACACTGTAAGATAATAAAGCTGCTTCTTGCATAGCTGCTATCTCTGCTCTTGGCATAGGGATATATCTGGTACCCAAGAGGTTGCATTTAGCTCTTACCAATCTTGATATTGGAGGCTTGTTTTTGTAAAATGAAGTAAAGTAAATACACACCCCTATTCCTTCTTCACTGGCATCTGCAAAGGTTGAGATTCTGAATTGTTCTGGTTCTTCTGCACTGATTTCCTCTACACTTCTTGGGAAACTAATTTCTTTTATGTATTTTAATTGTTCTAACCACTGTTCCCATGGTTCCAAGATGTCTTGAATTTGTATTTCTTCATCCCAACGCAACTTATGCTTCCAGCACAGTTGTGATACAAGTCTCGCTAAAAACACATATGGTGCTATAAGGCCTAAGGGTGTAAATAAATGTGCATGAGGTTTAAGGATGTCTCTTTTTGTCCATATTTTGTTTTCCGGTCTTATCATTCTGAACCCCAGTGTATCTTTCTTGTAGTCCCAGTGGAGTCCTAGCGTTTTAACATCCTCTGTTTCATTTGGTTTCACTGATAGTTGATTTGTTTCGGATTCTTTTTGGTTTTGTGTCGCGAGTTCCTCTTTTATTACTTCTGGATGTGAAGAATGAAATTTGTGTAATGTCATATCACAGTCTTTGTACAATTGGATTAATTGTTGCTTCACTTCTCTTGCTTCTGTTACGGTAGGAAAACTGTCTAATGTGTCATCCATTACAGTGCTATTCTCCACTGTTTCCAGGACTTTTGGATATTTCTGTTTCTTTATCTCAGCTTTATGTCTTACGGTTTCTATGACTATCACTGGTGAGTCTTTAGCTCCAAATGGATGCACTAAAAACTGCCATATTTCAATGGGTTGCGTTGGATCATTTCTGTACAGGAATCTGGACATTTGCTGGTCTGCTTTGGTTAGTTTTATTCGTAGAAACATATCTTTTACATCGCATGCCAGCGCTATTGGGTGGGCTCTAAATCTTACCAGTACTTGTAAGATGTTGGACATAATGTTTGGTCCAGGGTATAAAACATCGTTCAATCCCATGATTCCATTCACTTTGTACCTTGCATCAAAAACTGGCCTTTGTTTGTCGCTGTGGCGCTTGGAGACAGGAAAGTGGGCTAAAAACCATGATTCTCTTATAATAACCCATTGAACTGGTTCAATATATCCTTGGGCATACCAATCTTCAAATGTTTTGAGATATTTGTGTTTTTGTACTGGGTTCTGGAAAATTTTGCTCTTTTCTAAAGAAATCAATCTTTTCTTGGCTGAATAAAATGAATCTTTAGGTAATTGTTCTTTATTTGGCAACCATAAACACTGCACCTGATATCCCCCTTTAGGATGTGGCTTTTTTGATTCTCTTATTGCCTTCAAAGCTTCTCTTTCTTGTTGTGAATGCTTTTCCTTTTCTGGATTAAATAGATCAGGTAAATCCATGGCCCATTGCAATTCCCATAGTGTTTGCAATTTGTCTTTATCCGCATCTTGAAACAATGCTATGGTTTTATCTGCTTCTTTTTGTTCTGAATTGTGATTCTTTGTGTCTTTTCTCTTGTCTTCCCCATCAGGGTTTGGTCTCTTCTTACTTTTTTGGAAAGTATCATCTAAGACCTCAAAACTTTCGACTTCATCTATCGAAAAGGAGAAGGTTTGATCATGTTGTTGGGTGTTCATATTATCCTTTGAAAGAGGCTCCAAGATTGTTTTGTATTCTGCCGTTTCATAATCTTCACCATCTGCTTCTTTTTCCAATGGATCTTTTCCAAAAATGCACACATCCAGATATTTGTTGCTCATTTTTGTAAAAAACTCCTCTTCAGTTTTTTGCATGTGTTGTCTGGTTTCTTGAATAAAATATGAGTGTATTGTGTCAAAATTTGCGAAATTGCAATGCGTTGCGGTGGGTGCTTCCGGAACGGGTGTTGTCAATCCACATGCCGTCCATCCTAATGGAGTCAGTCGGGCCACCGGGGCTCCGTCTGGTCCCACAACATCTTTGACTGATGACATGTAGGATGCATGTTTGGTACCCAGTATACCCATAACTTTGGGCGCAGATGGCAATTCAGGAAATTTAATGTTTTTCATATGAGGCCATGAGTGTTTCAGTTTATTCCAGTCATAGATAGGTATCTTTTCTGTTGCTTTGGGTATAACTTTGACAACTATGGAAGTGTTGACCACACCAGCTGTTAATTGTACTTTGGAATAGTATCCTCGGGTTATCTTTTTTGTTCCAGCTACTCCTGACAAATTTATGGGTATGGGCTTTCCTTCCAGATCTAGTTCGTTGGCTAGTTCTTCAGATATGATAGAACAACTGGTGCCATCATCTAATAGGAAGACTGCCTCTATATATTTGCCTTGAATTGGTTCTGTTTCTTTTCTGTATCGGGTCCGCTTCATAACTTCACGTGCTTTGTGCAAAAGAGTGTGATGATTGCGCGGGCATTCGGCGCAACGCACAAACTTTAAGGAACAGTTTCCAATGTTGTGTCCCAGACAGAGACAACTGAAGCACCTCTTTTCTTTGATCACTTGGGCGTATCTATCATCTGGAGAAAGATTAGTGAAATCTGGACAGTCTCTGATGTGCAGATGTTCAGAACTCTTGCAGTTGGAGCATCCCATGTTCTTGATTGATCCTTTACTGACACTTTCTCTCCTACCATTTCCTTCACCTGAATTTTCGGGGGCAGGTCTGACGAAACGGGGGGTGTTATTAGCAATAGTAGAGGAAGTGGCTTTGGGTGGGTTTACATTTTTTATCCCTGATTGAGCCATGTTTGAGTGGGTGGTCGTTGAAGAACTACTTTTATGAGAATGTTTCTTAACAGTTTTTAGGTAATCTAATTCTACTTTAAGACATTTGAGAAGATTTTTGGCATTTTCTTTCATTTTCCTTTTCTGAACTGCTCTCAAAAATGGCTCAACTATCGGCCTATCCAAAATTGGATACATAAGTTGTGCTAGGTAAGGTCTTTTGAGTTCTTTTTTTCTGTTTGCTGTGCGTGATGGCCTCAATGTAATTTCTATACTTATTTACAAGTAATTCTAGGCCATTTACATCCTCTGACAATATTTTAGGGTGTCGGTTTAGATCGTATTGCATACCGTTAATCAAATCCTCCTTTCCCCCATAAAGCTTTTCTAACTTTTTAATTATTTTTACATAATTTTTCCATGTTTAATGTGAGGGTCCCCCTATAGCAGCTAATGCTTTGTTTCCCATGGCCTTTTCGAGGGCTAGCATTTTTGTTTCAAATGGGAGATCATTGGAGTGCAGAAAAGCTATAAACTTAGATCTCCAAATGTGATATTCTTGAATTTTTCCAGTGAAAACTGGAAGCAAGTCAGAATGTATCAGCTTAGTCACTTCACCAGTATGTTTTACTGATACTAATTTGACACACCAAGGTTTAGGCAATTCATCATGATTTTTTTGTCTCAATCTTTGATCTTCTCTTTCTTTTCTGTCTTTTCTTCTCTTGTCAGTTCTTCCTTCTCTTGAGGATTTCCTTGTTTCTTGTCTGTATCTATGATGACCATGATCTGAATCTGAAGTTGATTGGGAAGTTTCAGAATCTGTAGTCAAGTGACTAAAATCAGATGAATAAGAGGATAAACTGGTACATGAAGAAGAAGAAATGCCAGAGGAAGGGAAGCCTTTTGACGAACTTGAACTGGAGGATGAGGAAGATGAAGATGACTCCCTTTCTCTTCTGTTTCTTTTCTTGCTAACTCTTCTATCCTGTTTGTGTCTCTTATGTTCCGCTTTTCTTGTCTTTTTGTTTACATGATCTTTTTTGAGGTGTTTTCGTTCTCTACTCCTATTATGAGCTATGGCTGATTCTACTTCCGCTGTGTTTCGTACTGTCATAATTTCTGATTTTTCTGCTGGCATTGGAACAGCCCCAGAGATAGGTGGCACTGGAACTGTTTTGTTGTTAGCAGCAAAATGCGTAATAGTATCTAGGTTTAAGTCTCTTTTTGATTCTTGTAACTTTATGATCTCCAGCATTCTCTCTAACGGTTGAAGAATCCTCTCCATTTGTGTTTTCAAAGTTTCAATTTCTCTTGAACAGCGTGGAAGAATACATCAAAGCTATCAGTACTTCAGCTTCTTCTTGTACCGTCATCAAACTGCTCTGGAGATAAAAAATATTCTGTTCTTCACTTTGTTTTGCTTCTAAGAAAATTTTTCTCACATTTAGAGCACTTTGATGTAGGTCTCTCTGCTGTTCAATGTATCTTCGCTTATCTGTTCTGACATTGAATTTGAGCAATTGATCGGGAGTAGGATTTTTCAAAACCGTTTTTAACAACTCATTTGGGTCATTTGTGGTTGCACTGGCTGTGAATGCTGGGTTAGGATTTTGAAAGCTCGAATACTGATCTAATGAGATCTCATCTATCGAGTTAGACAGGTTCAGCAATTCTACTGAATCTTTTTCAAACGTATTATCAATATTTGGAAAAGGTTCTGTGTAAACATTTACTTGTTTGTCAATGGGGTTATCGTTCACTTTTGGTCTTTGGGATGTCTCATTTTCCTGATTTACTGGAAAAGCCTCATAAGGGTCATAAAATATATGTTTGGTGCTATCATTCATAATAAACGGAGTTGATTGGGCTAATGAACTTTTCTTGGTAGGCTTAAGACTTACTTGATTGGGACTTACTTGTTTCAATGGCTCCTCCGTTCTGGAATCCTTTCTTCCGCGGGCGACCTCCATCCTGATCTTATTCTTGGCGCCTGTGAACGCTGGGATTCGACTATACATTTCTCTCCCCGTAATTCCTTTTCTCTGCTCTGTATTTGTCTCTGCATTCTCTCGATCTTTCTTCAGATCTTGTTCTTGGAAGCCACCCACCACAATCCTTCAGAGTTCGAATTTTTGAAGCTCATTAGCTAATTGTGCGATCTGTCCGTCCAAATTACTGAAGAATTTCTTTCGGGCGCCGGCCGTTTTAGGTTCAAACTCTCTTTTTGTCGCCGTTAACCTGTTTTGAAGAGCCGCTACATTGTTCATAATTTTTCTCTCGTCTCTCACCCCATTAATATCCACTTTTTGGAGTGCATTGATGAATGTTTCCTTTACTTTTTGGCAAACATTTTGGACATCTCGGATGGCTTGAGTTTGTCCAAAGTCGAGGGCTTGCGTCGGGGTGCCATCCTCCAAAATAGCTACCAAATGGCTCATTTTTGCGTGGTTCATTTGTGTTTGCGTCGCCATATCAGAGTATCCAGCCCCCGGGGTGTCCCAAAGAGGCAAACTCTGTTATTTTTATGGAACTTTATTTTGGTCCTCCTTTTGGCAAGAAGGCCAGTTTCACAACTGAAGCATACATTTTCGCGGAAAATTCAAATCAATATTTTCCCGCTCAAAAATACGGAATATTACAATATACAATTCACGCAACCTTTCATCTCCGTCCGCGAACAGGCTTTCTTCCTCCGCGCTCTGACATACTATGCTCTCTTTCCAGGTGCCGAACCCCGTTGAGACCGCGATTGCAGTTTTCACCCAATTGCCCTAGAAGACCTTGCTTCAGTGTATCTCAATCTCGTACCAAAGCCGCGACAACAGTTTTCTCCCGATCGCCCTAGAAGACCTCGCTTCAGTTTGCTTTAACCCCCGTTCTGCCCCTCCCTTATGAATGATAGCAAAGCTCTCCAAGAACGCCGAGAATACTTTTTGAGCTCTACAAAATATGTTATCCCCCGTTTCTTGTATATGTAATTCCATGTTATTATTACATAGGCCAAAAAATAATACATTAATTCAAAGTTTCAAGAAGATTCGATTCAACAATTTCATGTTCTTACATAAAATTTATTTTATAAAATTTCATTCTGTTACATAAGATAAAATCCAAGACCCATTCCTTATCTCCCTAAGGGCGCTTACTTGAAGCCGGGGATGGGTCGTGGAGGTTGTCTAGATTTGCGTCTTCCTAAACCTTTTTTCACTTCCTCTGGTTCAGTAAAATTTCATTTATGCATATAAGATTTCGCTTTATTTCATAAAATACCATTCAGGGTCCATTCCTTATCTCCATAAGGGCGCTTGCTCGAAGCCGGGAATGGATCGTGAAAATGTCCAAAATTGCATTTTTCTAACCTCTATTTATTTCTAGAAAATTTCATCATTTACGTAAAATTTCGCCTTGTTTCATAAAATTTCTTTAATGGACCAATTATTTGAACGACAACCCTACCCACCATGGGGAATTATTCAATTAAGACAATATCGTACACTTTTAAATTTCGATTTATATTTTCTGAATACACTTAACACACTTTTAAATTTTGATTTATATTTTCTGAATACACTTAACACACTTTTGAATTTTGATTTATATTTTCTGAATACTCTTAACATAGGACTTTCATTCTTTTTTAAGCATCAAATTTGCACCCCCCCCCCTACTCTCTAGTACTCAAATTTGTCCATCACATTAGCCGGAAGCCCCGTAGGGTGTTCTTCCGTATCCTCCTCCTCTTTGCTCTCTTTATTTCTCTTCTTTTCTTCCGGCAGAAAGCTTGTCCATTTCACTTTTCTCTTCAGTCTTTTCTTTTCAGCTCTTTCCAGTTTCCTCTTCCTCTTCCGCTCCTCATGGGCCTCTGATCCCCTGTCTGCCCTGTATCGGACCGAATGAGCAGCCACGAACATGTGTGCATTCACTCTCTTGATCGGTTTCTTTCCCTTCTCTGCCCTTATTTCGCCCTTTTCGATTTTATCGTTAACTTGATGGGCAAATCTTTGAAACGCCTTCCTCATTCCTTTGGTGGTCCGTCCTTGTTTTCCTTTCAGTTCTTTCGCTATCATTTTTCTCTCTTTCTTTGAATATTTCACTTCACTGTTGTTGAGCAAGTCCCACAATTTATCCCCTGTCAGGGGGGAAAGCATTTCTTTAAATGCTATAGTTTCTTTTCTTTCTCTTTCTTCTTTCCTCTCCCCCTCACGGATAAACACTCTCCCCGTTCCCTGTCTCTCTTCCTGAACGTCACTCTGTTTTTCGGCGTCCTCCTTTTCCTCCCCTTCTGACCAATAAATATATTGATCCACCACTGGATTTTCGCTCTCCTCCATTCCCTGTTCCTCTTCCGAAATATCACTATATGTCAAATTAGGGTTGTCCGTGATTTGATCATTTTGAAATTCTTTCTCCTCATCCGAAATATCACTATACGTCAGTTCATGTTTAATTGTGTTTGACACACTTTGGCTTTCTGGATCATCTTCAAAACGCTCCCCCTCTTGGAGACCGATAACAATGTCTAAATCAGTTTTTTCCTGATCAGGGGCTCCCCTTATTCCATCTAGCTTTTCACTGACGTCACCATCACCCTGCTGCAATCGAAGCCCCGCTTCATCCTCAACCATCCTATCCTCTTCCACATCGATAAAAACTTCCTCTGGTCCGTCTAGCTTTTCGCTGATGTTACCGTTTCTCTGCGGGATCCCCGCTTCATCCTCCACCATCCTCTCTTCTTCCACATCGATAAAATCTTCTCCCGGTACGTCTATTTTTTCGCTGACGTTACTCTGCTGTAACCGGAATTCTGATTTGACCGTATTCTCCTGTTCCACATTGACGAAAGCTCCCCCTGTTCCATCTAGCTTTTCGCTGATGTTTTCAGCAAACTCACCCCCCATTCTCCATGGCTCATGAGAAAGACCACTTGCTGCTTCAGGCAGCCAGACGCCCAATTCCAGATCAGGTTTCATTTCTTCCATTTGTTCAAATTCCCAAATATGCATTGGTCGTTTCTTTCCTTTGCGTCTTCTTTTCTTTCCTCCAGCTCCTCCACCTGCTCCTGGCTCCGCCTGCTGGGGCCAATCATAGAGGCCGCCCATGTCGGCGTCTACCAGTGCTTTGGCTTTCAAGAAGGATAATCAACATCAATCAAAATTATCACCTCAGAAGAAAGTTCCTAAATGAAATTCTTGATCTAAACCACAAAGACTTTTGTCAAACCAACTCCTTCCACTGCAAAATAGAACCTGAATGCAGATGTAAAATATGTGGCAAACAGATGTCATACTATCATAGTAGATATTGTAATACATAACCCAAATGATACGTTTAAAGTATTGCGTGTAACAAATAATAATAATTTACAAAATTTTAGGATTGCCGAAGAGAAAATTCCAAAAAAAGGCCAGCCCTGGGCAGTTCTGAGCCCTGAAACTTTACTACATAAAACAGCTAAATTGGTCAATTTAGACCATTTTGGTACACCAATTGAAGTAAATATAACCACTCAGGGATGCTAAATCATAAAAAATTTTACAATATATTTAAATAGCAATCATTTTTGGGTCCACATACGTGGTCTAAGCCCCTTAAACCTGGAATTTGGGACAAAATTAAATTTAGTCCTCTCCCTTTATAAAGTTATGTTAAGTAATAAATAAGCAAACCTTTCATAAAGACTTTATTTAGATAAAAATTAGATTTATAATTTTGATTAAATATCAAACTTATATTAAAACCATTCAGCAAGTTTGGTTTAATTCTCCCATCCAAGGCATCAAAGGGAATTTCATACTGAGATCATCGCACTCATCTGTCATCTGACCACATCCAACAGCATAAGCTGGACACTCCAGTGCATCTGGACAGGGCGTTTCCATCCAAAGGTAGCCCAAGATACTTGGCAAAGCTCCATTGCAGGCAGCTGAACCAGAGGAAAGGTCCACAACTAATCCACGAGGATTTGATAAAGTCACTTGAACATCTGTCCATTCTAAGCAGTCAACTAATGGGGATATCAAAGCATTTATTTATTTTACCTGCTTCAAGCAGACTATCTAGCACTAATTCTTCTTCTTCTTCTTCTTCTTCTTCTTCTTCTTCTTCTTCTTCTTCTTCTTCTTCTTCTTCTTCTTCTTCTT